>JASAMX010010657.1:0-14770 GCA_030248175.1 Microlaimidae sp. YZB2_3 | reverse complement strand
GAATAACCGCCTTAATCACAAGACAACCAGGGGCCGGTCCACTAAACGCGTGCTGACTAGGTGCTATGTTAGCACGTTGCCTTGATAATGTTTTAATTTCTGATGTTTTTTTCTTAAAAACCTTATTAAACTCTTTGTCTGCATGGCATAAATTCATATTTTATTAATTTTATGCATATTTGTTATAAATACGAACTAAAAACGCAATAACCCCTAGTTAAGGGTTAGAAAAACTCATAACTAGGGGTTAAGGCTTTATTAGCTTTTATTTAAAACAAATATGCGAAAAATTGTGTAAATATTAATTTATACCATTTAAAAATAGAATCCCAGTTTGCATACGAGTAAAATCATACCTATATATTTGGTGCTTCGTTATGATCGTAATTTTATTTTTTATGTTGACATTATTACAAAATTAAACATTAATAACTACATTATTACAAATCCAATAAATTATATTTTGCCTTTAGTTTTTACACATTATTTTACACTGCAAGATTAAGAAGTTTGGATACAAATATTATTTTCATTTTAACTTTCGGTCTAATGTGTATTGGAGTTTTACCGTGTAAAACGCTTTATGTCGAAATAGTCTATAAATTAGCTAGTATTTAAGCTAGGATTATTAAGTCTTTACGTGTAAAAAGTGTATTTTCGGCTGATGCATATATGCTTTCGTATTTTTTGTTGAATCTTAGCAAAAACTAGACTAATTAAAAATATAATTTAGTTATTTTAATTGTTTATTTGAAAATATCATTTATTTATTATTGAAAAAATCTAAGATTGTTTAACATTAAATATAATTAAATAATAGCCCAATCATTCTTGAAACATTTCTTTTCTTTTTTTAAAATGACTAATCATCAAAGACAGGTGTAAAAATATAGTGACCACTGAGCAGAAGAAAGTATTTGTGTTGTGAAATTTCATTAACAATAACGTCACAGTTATTGTAAAATTTCCATACAATGATTTTCGGCTTAAATTATTAAGGAAATGAACTATTAAGTTAACCCAAATTAAGTTTTTAGGTTTTTTAACACTTTACTCTGAGTATAAACTATTATTTTCTGTATGGTGCTCTCATAATGCACTATTCGCACATAAGAATCGCTTACAACAAAACCATTTTTGTTGGTCTGAAAAGATCATTCGGCTGCGTACTATTACTGATATTGCTTTGCTGACTGTGATCATTAGCGTCAAATTGCATTCGATGTTTTTGTGTCAATCCCCCTTTCTACAGGAAATCCCTCTCTTCTTTAAAAATTGTAAATTAAAAACTCGAGTTTTTGGAAAATTTTGGAGCTTAAACTCGCTAAAATGGTAAGTAGAAATTTAAACACAAAGTATTAAAGCTATGATACCCTGACCCTCCAATATCATTCTCCCCCCCTCAGAGCTCCAGCCATTTAAAACAGAAAGACCTCTGGAACTCCGTTCCTTGAATGAACGAGTTAAAGCTCATTTAAGCTTTAAATACATTTTAATTTACTTTTTTATTATATATTTTAGAACTTTTTTTATGATTTAAAGTACACTTGTAAGGTTTAGAAAACTTTTAATTAAATAAAATATCCTATGGCTTCACTCTTATTTGTGCAATTATTAGAAAAATTGAGTTGAGATTAGGAGCTCTGGAGCTCGAGGGGTTGCTTTGGAGTTCTAAAAATAGCTCCGGAAGCATCTCTAGGTTATGCTAAGAATTAGACTTAATTGTTGGCTTTAGCGATATTAACCTTTCAAGTTTGAGCTCCGGGTTGCCTCCACTCCAATTTTATTTCCAGTTTCACACCTATTTTTTGAAGTAATATTTAAAATAACTAAATTATTTTAAATGAGTACTGTCAAAAATTAAATTTCTATATTTCCCAGAGCGAACTATACTCTTTTAAGACTTGGCCGATCAAGCTAAAATTGAAAATTTACAATATTTATTTTTTCAATTGAAATTGAAAAATTGAATATTGTGGCCTTTTTAAAAATATTGTAAAATATCAATAAAACATTTTCATATTGAAGGTTAATATTAACATTTTCATATTGCTGGTTTAATGATAATTTTGAAGGGTATTTAAAAATAATTTTTCGTCTATCATAAAAAATAACGTCACAATAACAACAACATTAATTATTTTTTTTTTGTAAATTCTGAATTTTCACCTGCTACTTACGTAAGCACATGTAGCTTGTTTTCTTAACAATTAACTTTCAGGCAATAAAGCAGCAAATAAATAATAGAGTACTGAAATTTAAAAATCTGTAGAAAGTTGGTTGGCGTTTAAGTTTTGTGCTCAAAGAGAATTCTAAAGTTAAAACAGATGCATAGCTTTTGTGACGACTACAAGTAAGATAATGATTAAAGTTAGTCTTTGATTAAAAAATTTAAAACAATTATACATTTTATCTTTCTAGCTAAAAAATGGCTTCTAATTAGCATTTAAGTTTTCTTTATCTTATATACTAAAAAATCTACGCTCAGACGGCACAAGACCTATCTAATTGGCGCGCAGTCAGGCAGCTATGTAAAAGCACCCATTATGTCGTCGTAATGAATCTGGTAGCGGTTAACTGGGTAAAAATTCAGTAAATCTTGTTTATATTACATTAAAGACATTTACTTTAATACGGAAAATCATTAAATGCACAAAATTATTATTTTCTAAATGAAATGCGTTCCTGAGAGGGAGGGTAAGTTTATTGCAAAACAGCAAGCAAGTTGTACATTTTACGGTTTTAAATATTTCCACTTTTTTATTTATGTAGTATATTGCAATGAAATAACAAGGTTGTACATAACTGTTACTTAATTGTAATCTGTACGACTATTATTAACTAAATAAATAAATAGATACAGCGCTAATAGAGTGTTTAGTAGTCTATTCTACATGTGTTAAGCACAAAAATATAAATCGATCCTTTTTGCTAAAAATGTTTATAGTGGATGTTTTGAAGTTGATTATTAAACATTGAACATTTTAAGTTTGAGCCTTCAAAGACAAATCTCAACACTATTTTTGTTTATTCAATACCAAATAGTAGTGATGAGCGGAACTGCGGAACCCCCCGGAACACCGGAACTGTAACTGGAACCGGAATTCTAAATTTTGCCCGGAACATCCGGAACCCGGAACCGGAGCTGTCTATAAAACTGCAAAACACCCGGAACACCGGAACCGGAACCAGAACCGGAATTGTGATTTTGCAAAATTCCAGAACAGGAACCGCAACCGAAATTCCAACGTTTGCCCAGAAGATCCGGAACCCGCAACCGGAACTGTCCATCACTACCAAATAGCATGGAGGTACTTGTCTAGGGATGATTTCTAAGGGTTGTATGTTTCATCAGAAAACAACCATAAACGATTTATGTACCACAAGACACCCCGGTGTCGTAACCGTACAGCGACTTTCGTGAAGTTTGGGTTTATGCAAAAAAAACTACCGTGGTGTGTAAACTTTACTGCGGTTAACCTACGTATCACCTAGGTCATATCTGCGTGGTACGTTCCTACTCTCTTAAAATAATCAGTAAAAAACCGTAACTAATTTTTTAGTAGGTTATAAGTTACTAAACTCATAGTAGCAATTAGTAGGTTTTTACTAATTTTTTCTTAAAATGACGATTTGTTATAAACATTTTGTTTACACTCATATGTCAATTTCAATTTTCGGCCATATTAATTTCTATCTTTAACGTGTAGTGATGTTTTCTTCGAGATTTTCCGCTTTTTTGGTTTTATTTGTTAATTATTGTATGTTAAAATTTAAAAAGTAGATATTTTTATTTTGTGGAAATAATTATACTTATATTTATTTAATGTTTTGGTTAAAAAAGTCTCAGGTATGTGTTTTAAAGCTTATTAATTGAATGTATATACTAAGATTTAAAAAATTCAGTGTTTATATTGAAAAAAATTTCGTTTGGTATCATTAAAATTAAAAATTTACAAATTAGAAACATGATTTTTTAATTTTTATTTTGTGGTGCAAATCACAGCGATTGGATCGCTTCCTTATTTTTTGCTTTGAACTGGTAAATTTTAGCGTCTTAATTAAACTCTGTTTGATATAAAGAATATTATTTTAAGAATTTATTTATTTTATCATCTTCTGATTCTGAGTAATATATTTGTCCTTAATTTTTGTCAAAAATTTATTTAATTGGTTTAATTTAAATTCTACAAAAGTTTTGAAAGTATGGTTATCATTGAAAAAAATTTGAATTAATAGTGCAGTATACTAATTTGCTAATTATTTGCTTTTCAAGAGGTTAATGGGAAAGGAGAGGGCTTTTCAATATAGGTGGAAAGGGGCACGACGGCAATATTTTTTTCAAATTGGAGATGCATTTAAATTCGCAAATACTTTTAAACCTGCAAAAATTTCGCGAAAATAGGTAAAAAATGCGAATATTTTGAAACTATTATTATCATTTTGAGGAGGGGCACCAAACCGGGGCGCGAGCACAACCACAAATACAGCGGGGGGATTGTTGGACCGTCAATTTGTAAACTGTAGAAAAGTAAAAAAATAGCCTGGACTTATTTATTAGTTTTTTGTGTAAACTGTCCGAAGACATAATATGATGTAAAGAAACACTGTGCAAATTTTTTTTTTAAATCAAAGATGCCCAAAAAAGTCGAAACAAGAGAAAAAACGGCAAAAAAGTAAGATGTAAAAACGTGGTTAAATTGGCTAAAATTTTGTAAAAATATTTAAAAAACTTTGAAAATTTTTGCTAAAAACAGATAAACATTCAAATATTTTTTAGTGTTAATTATCTTTTTTGATCGGGTGGAAACATTAAAAAGTAGCGGTATGGCACAGCCATTCATAAAGCGGGATGGAGGGAATCGCCGAACCGCACTGTGCCAGGTTTGAATGGCTTTTAATAATATTTCACAAAAAAACCTTTGCAGATAAAGTTTTATATTTTGTTTAAATTTCTAAATTTGATTTCGTCATTCTTTAAAAAAAAATCCCAAATCGTCTTTTTGCAAAAAATTGTCGCCTGGCTCATCTTTTTCTGCATTTTGTTTATTAGGAAAACGCTTTTTGTGTGTAAAGTTCCTTTGTCTTTGGATTATCCGAATAATAAGTGTGCTTGCGTTGCTGTAGTGTTGAAAAGGGTCCTTATAAAAACCCCATAGACAAATTTCCCACATGCGAAAATCACTATAAACGTTACAAAATGCCCATAAGGTGGTGTAAATTCCCCATAAATATAATGCGTTTGCAATATTTTCTTTAAATTTTGAGGTTTACGGTCAATGGAGCCGAGGGAACTTGGAGCCCAAAATAAAAATCGATAAAACCTATACCTAAGCCTAAGCCTAAGCCTAAAAAAAGTGAAATTTTTTTCCGAAGGCTCTAAGCTCCCTACTTGCGGCTCTAAAGACCCCGTACCAAATTTTGACACTTGGAAAATACAACAAAATTTTATCATGATAAAATTTGGTTTGTTGGTTGGTTTTTTTTTTGTTTTTGGGTGGTTTTGGGTTTTGTTTGTGTTTTTTTTTGTTTTGTGTGTGTTTTTGGGTGGTTTTGGTGTGTGTGGTGGTTTGTCTTCTGGGGTTGGGGTTGTTTGTTGTTTTTCGTGTTTTGGGTGTTTGTGGTTGTTTGTTTTTTGGTTGGGTTTGGTTTTGTGGTTGGTTTGGGTTGGTGTTGCTCTTTTGTTTGGTTTTTCTTGTCTTTTGTTTCTCTTTGGTTTTTTGTTTGTGTTGTGGGGGTGGGTTTTGTTCCGTTTTTTTTTTTTTGCTTCTTCGTCTCCCTTTGTGTCTTGTCTCTCTTGGGTGTGCTTGCCTTTTGCTTGTTGTGTGTTTTCTCGTTTTTCGCTGGGTGCGGGCCGGCGGGCTGGCTGGGCGGCGGGTGGCCGCCGTGCCGCGCGGCTATCTCTTTCTTGGCTGTCCCTGCTCGTGGCTCGTCTTCGTGCTTCCTGCTGTGGTTGGAACGCTGCTAGGGGTGGTGTGTGGTGTCTTTATTCCTGTGTTAGACTTCAGGTGGCCTATGATAATCACTTGTTTTTTTGGTTTATACTCTAAAAGAAATATAGGTTGTACACATAATAACAGAAAGAAGTGGCATAACGGATTTTTACCAAATATTAAATCATCATAAGCTGCTTAAAATTAGATTTTTCCATAGAACTAGTGTTGCAGACATTTTCCCTGAGAGCTTTTAAAAATATTCTTCCCGGTTTGATTTTAATACAAGAACAACAAACTATGGTTGAATTATATCTGGCTGACGCTAAAAATTAGAATGCAGACATGATGGGACCAATTAAAATTGTGCGGTAATGACGTGTTTTTTAAACAAATAAGAACGCAGATTTTTTTTAATTCCACCTTTTACAAAATATACAAAAAAGTAACCAACTTTAGCCTCTAAAAAATTTGCATTTAAGTTACAAATTAAGTAATGATAAATAAATATTAAAATACAGCTTTTAATCTTTGTTATTAATCCGCTTTAGTGAAAAATTTTGATAGTTTTTGTTGTTAAATACTCGATTCAATACTGCAAATATTGCGGTCAGCTAGATTTTATTTTTTTTACCTATAAACAGCGCATCTATAAATAATCACTTATCTTAACTTTAATACAAAACTTAAAATAAGTGTAATTGATTTGCCTAAGGGAGAAGAAAAATCCAATAAATTATGCAGCAACAAAAGTTAAAATGTTTATATTTATCATAAAACTTTTCGATAGATTTATGGATTTTCCTAAGTTAAAACATAGTATGAAATACAAAATATTTTGTTTAAAGATACAATAAATAGTAAGTAAAAAGTGATGAAATTAATAAAATGAACAGAAAAAAAGGTAATAGTTAAATAGTGTTATATATGGATAAATTAACGTAATTAAAAAAGTTTTTAAAAAATAATGTGATTTTGATTTTGTAATTACTCTTTGCACAATATTGTACGTACAACAAAGATTACTTCGAAATTTTTATTTAAAAGGGATTGATTCCTACGCATTCTTTCTTTGAGTCTTAAATAATTTTCATTTGAAGCAGAACCTAATAAAATCAGACCAACTAGGCTTAATATTGATTAAAAGTTTAAACTAGCTCTTAATTTATTGAAAGTTAAATGTACTCGTACGGAACCGATGCTTTTGGAACTATTTTTCCCGGTTTTTGATGAAATGCCTATGTTTTACGACGATCTTGGTTAAGATTACGAGTGGTGGACTAATTAATTATATTTACATGAAAGATCGTTATATTTTAAACTCTATCCTACATAAAAACGGATATCCGTTTGGCTTGACACTTGTACAATACTAAAAAAATTTGAACAAAAAATAAACTCTAACGATTTAAACGTTTTAACTGAAAATAAATTGTCTCTTAGCATTGTTTCACAATATAGGGTAACTGACCTAATTTCGGCCACCTTTTTTAATTTTTTTGAATAAGTTTTTTCTGGCTTTTTAAATCAAGCCAAAATTTGGCCTAAAAATCAAACAATAGCTATATTTGTTATTCCAGTGCAAAATATGAATATTTCTGTTACACTTAAAAATCAATAAAGGTTTAAACTTTTTTTTAAAGTGGCCGAAGTTAAGGCGCGTGCCATTTTTTTCGGCCACCTACAAAAAACTGGCCATAAGTATTGCTTAAACGAACAATAAAAATTTCTAAAGGTTGCAAATTTACCCTTAGGTATTGTTCTTGGTACATATAACTTAATTTTATCTGTTTGCGAACTTTAATAGTTATTAGCAAGACTTTTAATAATTATGTCAAAACCTTAAAAAACAAGTTTTAATAACTTGTATTTTTTGTTCAATTTTTATTTTTGGCTTAAAAAACGTTAAAACAAAGTCAAACGAACAAAAAAAATTCTTTATAAATACGGTAGTGCAATGATATTTAAAAACAGCAAAAAACGGCAGGTTCTTTCACCTAAATTTTAAGGTGGCCGAAATTAACGGATTCTTAAAATGCGCAGTTAGTTAAACGCATTGCAAAATAATTTTGAAGAAAATATCAAAACATAAAAATTAAAAACTTTGAGCCTTAAATAGAAGATAATTTAAGGTTATATTGTGCTTCGTTCTAAAGTTGATGCAGTTTAAACACAAAGCAAAAATTAAGAAAATCATAAAAAATTTACTTTTTTTATGAAAATGTTGATAATGTAGAATAATAAAAATAAAAAAACTTTTGCAAAAACACTTTATTCAACATTAATCCATACTTTTGTGCTAGTTTTTTTGGTGGCCGAAATTAAGGCGCGGCCGAAATTAAGTCAGTTAACCTACTAGTTTTAACGCTTAAAAAATCAAAATAAGCTTAATAAAACTCTTTTACCACCGCTTTCTGTTTAAAATTTAAAATTACGCTTAAATTACACCATTTAGAAATTACACTTAAAACTTCTAGGACACTTGCTAGGTAAGTCAAATTTAACGTCAAAATTTTATTCTTGGAAAACCGAAAAATTGAAATCACAAACAGCGAACTGATCACGGTCAAAACACATTAAAAGTATGCGAAACAAAGCTTAATAGTTCTATAAATTATTATATAGTGATTTGTAAAACCACTCTACATGCACATCATTTTTTACAGCTTTTAGTTTTAAATATAACAGATTCGTTATATGATGATAAAGTTTTAAAAGCCCACACAATTATTAAGATATTCATAACAAATATTACTCAGTAGTCAAAATTCAAATTATAAAAGGTGCTAAATAGTTTATATCTAAATTAACTTTTTTTCGAAAAAAATTTCAGTTTTTCTCTTACTTCTTGGAAAGTCTTATTGTGTTACTATTGCGCCAATATCAATAATTAAGAATGAAACTAATAACAGTTTACATGTAATTAACTTTTCCTTTTTTATTAATTTCCAATAAAAAAAGTCTATTTTCGCCTGATAGTATTTTTTCTAATTATATTTTAGCTTGGAAAATTAATGCATTAAATAAAATTGCCATGACTTTATAAAATTCTATGTGATTCATACAATTAACTTTATTAACACCTTAGTTAAACTGAAGTAAATTTCATCTAGTTTTAATAAAACTACTTGTCTTCAATTTCATAAGTTACTTCTGGAAAACTCTCGAATTATGTGGGGCTACATATATAAAATTTTTGAAATTAAATTAAAAAAAAACTATTTCGAGACTTTCGTCGTTGCTCGTCAAAGTACTTGTTTACGGTCATCTTGATGCTGAAATAAAATATCTTAATACATCGCATGGTAAAGGCTTGCGAACTATAAAACCTAACAACCTTCATGATAATTTAAAAAAATGAAGAAAATGAAAGTACATTAGTATAAATTTTTATGAAACAATCACAATGAAAAAATCCTTAGGCTTTTATAAATTTAATAATTATTCTGACAGTTTTGTTACAAAAATATTTTTCAATAAAGAAAAACTCCATGGAAAATATCCATTCATTCTTTAAAAAAATAACTGTTCTAACATCTGGCTAAAAACATGGTAAAAAAATTGGAAAAAATTGACTAAAAGGGAATCAATCCACGAAAGCTAAAAACGCGACGTTAAGAGTTTCCGGGTTGTAAAAAGCGAAAAAAAAACATAGATTTTATTGTTTTTTCTTTGTAATTCATTGTCTCAGTGTGATTCTATCAATGCTTTAATTTTTATTTCTTATTAGCTGGTTTTTTTGAGGCCTTTCATACTAAATAACATTCAAATAAATGAGTGTTACTGAAAACTTGACAGTATAAAAAAGGAAAGTTTAAGCAAGTCAATTGAAGGTGGATCAGATAACTAACTGAGTTTTCAGAAATTTTTGGTCTGGTTTAAAAAAGTTTTATTAAAAATGTACACTTTCGCGGTGGTCTTTGGACTCGAAGAGTCAAAAAAGAAAAAAGGTATTCATGGTTAAGTTTTCTCCGGCTCGTTTTTTTGTTATAAAAATGAGAATAATTACTCGGTAGCAATGACGTCTAGCACCTTAGTAAAATCATTATGGCATCATTGTTCTATTCCCACTGTCGTTAAAACTTTTGAAATTTATTATTTTAGTTATTTTTAGTGAAATTATTTAACTTTTGGTTACAATTTTACAAACATTTATTTAGGTTACTTTAATTAAAGCAAAATAACTTTTACAGAGCATATGTTTCCCACTTTTCGTCACTCAGTTAATTTTAAACGCCTGTTTTCAAAAATACAATATAGGATAACTGACCTAAAATCGGCCAGCTTTGATTTTTTACATTCCATGGGCAAATTTTTTACATAAACTGTATATGATTAGATAGGTCGTCATGTCATCAATCTAGCTATAAACAGTTCATTTTATAACCTGCAAGGCAAAAATAAGAGCCGGTGTCGCGGGATATCTTTTCCCCCCGGAAGATCTATCCCGGTAAAAAGCCGGGATAGTTTTCCCCCCGGAAAAACTATCCCGCTAAAAAACCGGTTAATTCTTTCCGCCCTCGGTAAATTCTTTCTCCCCGGAAAGACTATCCCGGTTAAAAACCGGGTTATTCTTTCCCCCCTCTTTTTATATTGTTGTTCGTTTGTTATGAATTTTAGCTTGGTTTTAAGGTTTTGCTTAGGCTGCTTAGGGAAACTAAGGTTTAAAATGGTAAAGGTAATTCATGGGTTTAATTTCAATAATTTTATGAATTTATGAAAGTATCATGATAACAAAATAATCATTTCAATTTAATGACGTGTTTTTGAAGAATGCGCAGAATTAATATTATAAACTTTATGCTAATTTTTAAGGGGGGAAGGAATATACCGGTAAAAACTTTCCCCCTGATTATAACGCTAAAATAGAAAATTACAAACAAAATTAAAATCATGAGTAAACATGTTTTAATGGAATATATTACACAAAAATGGTATTTGAGCTAATAAAGGTACAGCTATTCAAATTATTTTTAAAAATTCTAAGTTTATATGATTTTAAAATTAAAAATCACGGGGGAAAATCTATCCCGGTATATTCTTTCCCCCGGGGAAAGAATTTACCGAGGGGGGAAAGAATATCCCGGGATAGTTTTTCCGGGGGGAAAAATTTTTAGGGGGAAAGAATATCCCTTGACACCGGCGGCCGAAATTAAGGCTGGCTGAATTTAAGTTACTGTTACGTGTTACGTACATAGTTACGTTATAGTTACGTGAAATCTTTCACGTAGAGAATTGTCCAAAAACGCAATTTTGGGGAATCATAACTCCTGAACCACTAGAAATATTTTGTTGAAAAAAATTTATTGGCTATTAGGGGCAGGGGTAAGGTTTTCGCAAAAAATTATCAAAATCGAAGACAAAAAGTTTGACTCCGCACCGCACTTTTAAGCCTAACCCGTAAGCCTTAAGCGAAGCCTAAATGTAAGCCCAAACCAATTTTTTCTTAAAAGCTCCAAGTTCCCTTTGGTGTGGTACAAAGATTCAAAAAAATTCCAACGGCTCCAAGTTCTCTACTTGCGCTTGTGAAGATTCGTACCTAGTTAACTACTTTTAAATTTCAAAGTGGGTAGTAAAGTAGTTAACCTAATTCAAAATAGGTAATTAACTACTTCAAATTTTAACAAAAGTAAAATAGTAAATAGTTTCCTAAATATATATACTACTCGCGTCAAGATTTTAAGGACCCTCCAAATGTCATATAGTATTCGTAATCACGTCATATATGTTTTGCTTTGTGGGAATGGTTGTGGGAGGAGCTATTAGAATCACTTTTAGCCAATCAGTGCTTAGAAAAATCCAATAGATGAAAGATCTCCGTTTTTAAAAGCACTAATTAGCTAAAAGCGATTCTAATATGCTATAACTCTGTAAAGAATATTAACATTGAACAATTTCCGTTTAAAGCGCGGTTCACAGCTCAGACTTACGGCTTAAGACGTAAGACTTTAGACTTAAGAGAAGAGACTTATGACTTACGTCCCGCTTCACAGCATAACTTAAAACTTAAGACTTTACGCTTAAGACTTATGACTTTAGACTTAAGAATTGAATCATGTTATAATTTGACTTAAGACTTTAGTTAAATCTTTTCCTTTTAAAAATTAAAAACAAACAAATGTTTTATATAAAAAATTAAGGTTTTTTAAACAAAACGACAAAATAAACTTTGTTTTGAAACTTTTAGTCAGAAAATTGGGAAAAAACAAAATTTTGCCATAAATCTAAGAAAAAAATTATACACTCAACAAAACTGCGCAATGAAAAAAATTGTATATTGTTGAATTCTTAAATTTTGAAGCTTCTTCTTAAAAAATAATTTCAAAAATGAAAGCTTTAGATAGTACTTCAAACATCTAGAAACGTTGGTTGAATACGTTGTCTGGTTTGCCCCTTCCTGTCCTTCCCCTTCCTTTGTTTTTTGTTTGTTTCTGAAGAAGTATTTTTTAAAGTTAAAATTCGTAGTATAAAAAGTAAACTGGAAATTATTTACGATACCAAATATGTGGAAGTTTCAGTCTGTGTTTTTTGTACTTGTACATATAAAAGCGCTATTCGTAATCAGTAAAGCCTACTATAATTTTAATGCGTTCACAATCTCCAGTTTTTGGAGTATTTCTTAATCTAATTACATGATTTTTATTGATTTCGTGTTAAATTTAAATTTTTTAAAACTTTTTAAGAATCGTAATTAGTTCTTCTCAGTTTTTAACGGTAAAAAAACGCAATTTTTTGTATTTAAAGTATCCTATTCGAAATCTTCTAATTAGATAATTTTAAAGAACACAAAAACAAATTGTTTCTGAAATGCAGTTTCATGATAATTGTGATTTTCTGCCTAGTTTTAGTGAAAGGACAAACTATTTATTTCTAAAAATGCGTAAAATGACTTAACTACAAATTTAAATTGACTAACTTGTCATTAAATGTATTGCATATTCGATGTTTTTATTAAAATTTCAACAAAAATGTTTAAGTCATAATCCAATTATTAGGTAGCTGTGAACTGGCAAGCTTAAGTCTTAAGCCCTAAGGTAAAACGCTTAAGTCTTAAGTTTTAAGCCATAAGCGGTAAGTCAAAGCTGTGAACTGCCCTTAAATGATAAGGCTTTGACTATCGTGTTGTGAATGCTGGCATTTGTTTACTTTAGTATACGCTAGAATTTCATACAAATTTGTAAAACGAAATTTTCTCAAATAATCTTTGAGGTATTTCCAAGTTCCCACATTAACCCGCCTCATTTTTTATTACTACAAAAACTATCCCGAAGGACGTTAGGGTTCTCTTTTGTCTATTAAAAGTTTTGGAAAAGTTACAGGCAATTTTTAATTTTCAAAAAATCATAAGTTTCCTGCGTTTCTAACGGCAAGATTTGCGTCCAAAAAAATTTCAATTATGATTATATGCATCACTTTCAAATTTATAAATAATTTTAGTGATGTGTATTTTTGGTCATCGCTTACAGCGAATCAGCGCAATTTACGTAGAGTTGTCCACACGCAAACCCTTAAGGATTTTTTCGTTCAAAAAAAACGATGAAATTCCGCATAGAACGCTGCACCGATCGTTTTGCGGAAATCCGCAAAACGATCGGTGCTAACTTTAAAAGTGAGCAGCGGTGGCGTGAAATCCCTTCTGCGGATTTGCAGTGAAAAGAATTCCAAAGGGTTAAATACATGTTGCGTCAGCATTTTGTTTAAGCCTTTTGATATTATTCTAATTTTTTTTTCTTGCGCAAAAATTCATTGTATTTCTGGATTAAATGGAATAAATAATATTTTAATAATTTTATACTTATTTGTGTTGAATACAAACTAATAAGGCGTTAATCTGTATTTAAAGTTTTGTTAACCGCAAACTGGGGGTTAAGATCTGATTACCTTGTATTTAAAACAAATATGCATAAAACTTCAGTTTAAACAAAAAATTAAATAAAATACAAAAAAGACGAAAAAGTGAAGCATTATCAAAAGCTTAAGTAATTTGCAAACACTGTATGCATTTGAAACGCCCCAGAAAGCCGTGCATAATAATAGAAAATAATAACAGACGCATAATTGTATGATATTGTGATAACAATCATTCATATTAAAATACGACCTAAATAAAAAATCCGACATCAAATATTAAATTTCAATTAAAGAGACGCGTGTTCATTTTTTACGCTCTGAAAATACTTTACTTCTAAAAATCTTAGGTAGCGGGACAGACGCTACTTCTGATTTATATATTTGTTAACGAAGACATTTTCCACCCCGAAAAAGAGAAAAACACGGAATACACAAAAATACACATACATACAGACAGATAATTAATTATAAAGATATAAAATCAATCTCCGAATTTTTTTCTTATAAATATTTTCTAACTATTATCAAAATGACACGATTTTTTTAATGACAATCCACCAATTAATGCGAAACTGATGACTTCAGTTCGTAGAAGTTTGTCAACAAACCCTTTCAATCTTGGAACTATTTATTGTTGAAGTTCTTTCCCTATTACTTTAGGAACACTATAAACTGTTAAAAGCTAAAAAAAACGATCAAATGATTGTGAATGAATTTGATACACAGAAATATGAAATTAAACATTGTGTAAGATGTATATTCCCTTTGGGATTCTTTCCGCTGCAAATCCGCATAGTGGATTCCGCGTCAATGCTGCAGTGTGTTAAACGTCACGCCTCGACGGAAGCGCGGCACGAAACACAGTGCAGAACTGACGCGCCCTTGAAGTTAAACACAGTGCAGCACTGACGTGCAAGCCGAAGGTCAAAACCTACCCCGAAAATGACAGAGGAGAGATTAGATTAGGTTTTGCTTAGCTTAAGTTT
>JASAMX010010656.1:0-32858 GCA_030248175.1 Microlaimidae sp. YZB2_3 | reverse complement strand
TAATCCAACGTACAACTGTTGCAGCCACGTTGGATTTACCTTTAGTCTGCGTTACGTTACCTAAGTCTACGTTAAGTCTAGTCTACGTTACGTTTACCTAAGAAACCTAATTGTAAGCTCAAATCAATTTTTTCTTAAGGGTTCCAAGTTCCCTGCTTGTGATTCTAAAGACCCCGTACTGTGCCTCACGGGTCAGGCGGGAATTTTTGCGAGCCAGGCCTGGCCGGCCGAGCCGGGTTAGGCCGTCAATTCTTAGCCTGCTTACAACTTTGCTGAGTGGACTTTTCTCAAAAAAATTTATATCTTAAGGTCTATTTGCAATAAAAAATAACCTAGCAACTAATATCAACACCAATATACTACAAGTTGTATAACTACAGTAACATATACATTATACAAAATAATGTAAAAAAATATCAGACAACATATATATCACTTTATCACAGGTATCGTGTAAACTATCTGGTTGTACACATTAGAGTATGTTGATATTCGTTAAACCTTACTTTTGAATAGTGGTTAAAAAACCTTTTTTTATTATTTTAGATTTTTCAATTTGTATTTAATTATTGTTAGTAAAGTAAAACAGGGCTATATAAACCATTTTTAAAAACCAATTTTACCGTTTAAGTAATCTTTCATCTTTTGATTTTGTTAGCCTGATTGCAGTGTTCATTGTTTTGATTTTCATTTTGGCAAAGTTGCAAAAGCATTAAATTTTGGTATTGTTTGCTCGTTTTTTTTTAATATGAATACAATATTTAATCCAAAGCGCATATTTTTGCCATTTTTTAACAATTTCGTTTTCGCTATTTTGTATAAATATGCAATTTTCTAATTAACCACAAAATGTTACGTCTTCCTTCAATTTAAAATACTCCAAAGCTTCTGTCTCCACTTCTAAAAGAAGGCATTTTAAAAAATAGTATCCAAGATTATCTATCGCTGGTATTGTACATATATTTTTACAAAAACTACAGAATAGATATTTTATTATTTTATATTTACAAAGCCATTCTTTACAGCTGATTACGCTATGCAAGATTAAAAATTGTAAAATTTCAAGTTTTGTTCAGTTTTGTTTTTGAAAAATTTGCCAATTGCGAGCCAGCCATTTACAAAAGTAGAAGAATATTAACCCTTTGGGATTCATTCCGTTGCTAATCCGCAGAAGGGATTCCGCGTCAGTGCTGCACTGTGGTAAACTCCGCGTCGGAAGCGGGGCGGGGTGATCGGGGCACGGAGTTTAACACAGTGCAGCACTGGCGTGGAATCTTTTCTGCGGATTTGCAGCGGTTTTTGGACGAAAAAAATTCCAAAGGATTAATAATTAAAAGCCGCCAAACAAATGAATATCTGAAAAACGTACTGTTTCAGCTAATTAAAAGCTGAATAAAACATCTGGACAGCAAAAATTTTAGGTGCTAAAAAGGTTGTCATTGGGTGCAAATGGACTTATAACTTAACTGCTTGGAAAAAGCTTGAATTCCAAAAATAACTCCAAAAATGAAGTTGAGCAGTTATATTTAGAGTATCAAAATTTTTATATATGTAGTCTACATTTCAGTCGACTAAATTGATATTATGGTTGAATTATCTGGCTGACCACGAAAATCAAAATGCAGACATGAGCTATGTCGCGCTACAAATGCAGGCAGCCAGGGCACCAAGCGGTGTCCGGTTCACAGCGTCCACAGGAAAGAACGGAGCCGGCAGTGCCGGTCTCCCAGCAGGTCCAGGGTTTCTGGTGCAAGTAGGGCCGAAGCAGAGCGGATCATTCATCGTTAAAGCAGTACCCGCGGGACAGAGAGTTTGCCCTTGGCGGCGCAGGGCCAGGGCGGGGCAATGGCAATTTACGCCGGTACTAGAAGCCGGCTTGGAGGGGCCCTGACCCCCAGCAGCAGCAAACCCGACCCGTAGTGCCGGTGTCATATGATATTTTGACTCCCGGTGTAGAATGACTCCCCGGTCAAAAATCAGGGGGGTCAAAATATCATGCGAGATGTCGTATGATATGTTGACTCCCAGTGTAGAATGACTCCCATCGGGATAAAATGACTCCCCTTATTAACATTTGAGAATCCTTTTATAAGGGATTAATTTTAATTTCTACAAAAATTTTGCCAGTAGTGTCATTATTCCTAAACTGTGTACACTATCCGCTGCCTATATTTAACGTGTGTAAGTTCATTGTTAGTTAGGCTATAGACCACAAAACCTAAGCCTAAGCCTAAGCCTAAGCCTAAGCCTAAGTTTTGTTGTCTGATCGGCAAAACCATTGCATTTATACACAATTAAGAATAAGTGACATCTAACCAGCGCAAAATGTATGATAAAAATTAAAATTAATTTTTAAAAGTTTTTACAATACAAGAAACAGGGGAGTCATTTTATCCCACAGGGAGTCATTCTACACCAGCGTACAACCGGTGTAGAATGACCGGGGAGTCATTCTACACCGGTGTATTTTGACCCCGGGAGTCAAAAATTAGGGGAGTCGAAATATCCCGCGACACCGGCCCTCGGAGGCCAGCAATGGTGGGATGACCTCCACCTAGAAATCAAGAAAAAGAGACCCGGGTATTCGAGTCCCAGTATGATGGGTACCACTTGTGACGACCCATAACTGGAGGCGAGATAAGATGACAATTTTTTTGGAGACATAGTGAAAAATATCCATACCGGGATTCGAATCCGGGTCTCCTTTTCTTCAATCCCAGGCCTGTTCTTCTCAGTCCGGCGCACTACCACTGCACCATATGGGCTGGCTGTAATTTACTTTAATTCTTCTTTTATACTCGCCAGTAGTTGTGAGTCATCACTTCCGGGGGGTGTTCTATGTCAAACTTTTTTTCAGAACTTTACTACATTTTGTAACTTTGATTGACTCGATGTCATTTAACTTATTGAGTGTTTGCGCTCTCTAGTTAAACTGTTAGGATTGAAGGGCAAAAAATGATAATAAAAAATAAAATAAAATTATTAATTTAAATATCAAAATTTACAAACATTTTTTTAATTAGTCGGTTTTTGCGTAAGCATCACCGCCGGGTTCACTCTCTGGCACTGCGCAGCCTTAAGTTTTAAGGAATTGAACGTTCCATTAATAATAGGACGAAGAAGAAGAAAAAAAGCGCTTTTAGATGATCTATTGTGAATAGATGCGTCTGCGTTTGGGGTAAATGCGCGCTAAAAGATTTGGAAAAGGGAAGGTTAGCACGGCAAGGAATTTGTCCCACGGTCCGAATCCCAATCCAGAAATCTCACTTATTGCGGTATGTCAAAAAATTAGCATACGGTGTGGTTTATTTGCATAAATCTTTTGTGACAAGCAGGTGACTGGTCGTTCCGTATGATGTTAAGTTCGGTAAATTGTACGTTCAACAGGTTTGGCACGGTTTTCCAACCAAAAATTATATGATTCAACAGTTGCAAACGCACTTTCCGGACTAAAATCTGATTTGCGTGAAATTGCTCGATTGATTGCAACCAAGGTTGGCAAGTAAACCACGAAAAAAAAATAAGGAAATGAATTTAATTGTGTAATAAAGTAATTATAGTTTAAAAAAATTGGAAAAAATAAAATAGTAACAGCGCTGTTTCAGAACGATTTTAGACGAAAAAAACAAAAGTTAAGGCCTGAAACCTAAAAACAAACAAATTTAAGCCTTAGACAAATACTGTAATCTAATTTTAAAAAGTACTACCATAATCAAAATTAAAAAAACAAAGGGGTAACATGATCCGAAATTTCAGTTGGAGCTATGGAAAACGGATAGACTACACAAATATTCATAAGTAAGTATTTAAAAAATTTATGATGGATTTTTTAAATTGTTGAGTGCCTTTTAATTACTTTTTTGTTACCTAATGCTATAAATAATTCTACTTTCGAATATCTTTCATTCTTAAAATGCCGTCAAATAGAAAAAACTGGTTTGGAAATTCACAGTGATACAACAAACTACATCTGTCTGCTGTGCATGTTGTAAATATTTCACAGGTTGTCCACATTGTGGACAAAATTTAAAATTTATATTTTGATTTGGTTAATTTCAATACATTGCCTTTATTATTATTTTTTTATAAATTAATGCAGAAAAAGTAGTATTTAATTAAAGTAAATAACATTCGAGTGTGTCAAAAATTTGCGACAATTAGATTAATATGCAGAATAAATTGCGATTTTCGTTTTACGGGTAAATTTATTTTTACATATTTCTGGTGTAATAATCATTGTCGCTCGCTACTGCAAAATGAGGACGACGGATTATATTTATACAGGCTGTTGTCTTTTTTTTTAGTTTTTTTTAATAAAAGAACTTTGGAATTTTTAGTTGATATTAAAAAGCAACTTCCAAATTAATGCGCATTCGAAGTTGATAGCTAGTCCAGCTGCGACACTTTTAAAAGTTATTTGACTTGTGTATTTTCAAGTTTCATACTGATGGGAATGGGAAAATTTTACTAGATTATTTTATAATTTTTTTAACTCGCCATAGAAATAGATTAGCAATGCCTTTTGGAACTTTAAATTGAGTTTTTTTAAAAATTTTTCTACTATTTGAAAAAATAAGAAAAAAATACCTGAGAAAAACTGTTAATAAAAACATGCAAAAACCTTTGCTTGTTAGATTTGACGTTTTTAAACAGTCTTTGAGTTTAAGCCAAAAAAAATCAAGCTAATCATAATATTTATGAAAATTGCAAAAGATTAATGCATGAAAATGCTGTTTAATTTTTCAAATTATTTTTACATTATGATTTTCATGAAAAGAAGCAAAGCGTAATGTAGTATTCACAAAAGAATTTTGCAAAAATTTCAGTGTTTTTTTAAATTTTTTAAAAATTTTATTAAGTTGAAAAACAATTACGCCTTATTCATACTTCATTCAGAGTGTCTAAAGGACAAAACCAAAAATTTTGGTTTTGAATTTTTTAAAGGCGCTCCCGTTTTTGGGTTTTTCTTGCATTTTTGGCATTTCGTCCAGAAAAGAAATATAAAAGACATTTTTTTTACATTTCGACTTAAAAATAAAATCCCGAAAAAAAGGAAAACATACCTGTCCTTAATATTGCAAAAAAACATGAAAAAAAAAGAAATGACTAATTTTACGGCTAACATTGTATTTATAATTATTAATGTAAGATGTTCATTGGGTTTTTGTTCTATTATAGATAAATAATTTAAGTTAAAATAAACTAAATATGTTAAATTAATATTGCATATTACATGATTTGTAGGTAAATAAAATCTAGCTGACCTTGATGATTTGCAGTATTGAATCAACTATTTAACACTAAAACCATTTAAAATTTTTAGCAAAAACGGTGGTACATTAAACTTTAAATACCATAGTTTGACAATTATTCATCAAATTACTTAATTTGGAACAAAAATGTAATTTTTTATAAAGATAAATTGGACTAATTTTATTAATGTGAAAAGGTGGATATAAAAAACAAATTTTGCGTTCATTTTTGTTTTTTTTTTTGAACGTCATAATCGCACAATTTTAAATTGTCCGCTCATGTCTTTCATACAAACTTACGAGGTCCGCCAGATATAACTCAAACATAGTATTATTATCCAACAAACTTATTTGGCAAAATTTTTCTATTTGAATATTGATGTATACTATACTTCAAAACTGATTTTTTTGATCAGTTTTGATCTGATTTTAAAATTGATTTACAAAAACTGTAATTGATTTTCAAAAAATTGCAACTTTCATTTTAAAAAATTAAACGATATCAACCAACTAACTATACCTTTATAAGTAGAATGTTGTTACTTTCAATTTTACCCCTTAATATGTTCAAAACATTTTATCCATAATTTTAATATTTTTTAAACTGTATTTACTCATGTGTTTTGTTTTCCGCCTAAGTCGCTGATAGTTTTTAGTAGCCGCACTCATAAATTGCAATTAACCAAGGATTAGCCAAGGATTGGGATGGACGTTTTTTTATGGACAATGATATAATTGGATTTTGCACTGGCTCACATAATAAAATTTAAATTAATAAAAGACTCAATTCTTCTAAATATTGATTAATAATTTACAATAAACTTAACACATAATCAAACATACAGAGAAATTAAATCTCTTTTTAATTTAAATTAATAATGTCAACCAATGAAAAATCGAAATAAAATTCTTTATTTTAATTTAATTTTTTTATTTCGAAATTAAAAATTTACATTATCATGTATTCAAACTTTTTCGAATATTCTTAAAATTTCACAATTATTTATATAAAAATACTTTAGTTCAAACAGTATACTTTTTAAGTCATAAAACATGACACAAAGTCTAAAAAAACGCGTTTAAAGTCAGTTTTTATTAGCTTTTTATTCCGATTATCTTTTTGTCTATGAAAAAAGACGTCCATACCTAATTTTGGTTGATCCTCGGTTAATCGGGCTTTATGAGTGTGACTGCGGCGCTTAAACTGTAAAATTATGGTAAGAAAAAACCGTGCAATAAAGATGGGGCCGAAACTACGTTACTTTTCTTTTGTGCTCATAGCATAGGGTTTCAGCTCGTGCACATATACTTGCAAACATTTATTTTTTTGTTTATTTTTATTTTTAGGGGTATTCGTCCGAAGGAGAAAGGAAGTTTATAATACTTCGCTTGGAAATATTTATCATCCAGAAATTTTGTACATTTTAAACACAGTTCTGTATAACGACCTATAGAGCCACGGTTTTTAACTTTTATTTATCACCATGCCAACTGGGAAGCTGGTCAACATAGGGATGCTTTTGACGCTAGCCGGACCGGCCCAGTTCGGTTATCTGGCGTCCGTCTTCAACCAACCGCAGATCACGGTGGAACGGTTTATCAACGCCTCACATTACGAACAGTAAGAATCTCCATTCGCAACCGATAATACGGCAGAATCAGTCGAACGGACTATAATTTTTACGCGTGCGACCGTCGCTTATAGAAATATAGTGAATTCGGGGTAACTGACTTAAAAGCGGCCGGGTCACTTAATTTCGGCCACCGGCTGTTATTTTTCCATGCGTAATATTATAAAATGAACTACGTATGGCTGGATTATTCGTAATGTCGTCTATCTGGTAAAACTAATGTTGTGATAAATACTTAAGTAGTTAACTACTTAACTACTTAACTACCATGATTTTGGCTAACTACTTAACTACCTACTTTCTTTTTTAAAAGTAGTTAACTACCTACTTAACTACCTACTTTCAAAAAATAAAGTAGTTAATACAAGTAGTTAACACAGTAGTTAAAAAGTAGGCAGAAAGTAGTTAGCAAAGTAGGCAGAAAGTAGTTAGTGAAGTAAGCAGTCAGCAGTCAAGTATTTACAGTTTTTATACAAACAATCAATATCTGCCGGGCAATATTAGATAAAACTCACAGGTGTTTGAAACAAAATGTGAGAACGTTTACAGTAATCTACAGTAATTTGCATGTGCTGCGAGTGTTCAATAAAAATCGATATTTTGCCACTCAACAGTGATTTTATACACAAAGCGCTTTATAGTTTATGAACCTAATTAAAATCCTTGAAGTTTTTAGATATATTTGCGAACTCTAACCCATCAGTACTGCTATGCAATAAAGTGGGTAAAAAAAAACAAAACTTTTTAAAATAAGTTTGCAAAATACATCAGCAAAACATGTTAACTTAACAATAAATTATTTTTTCTTGTAAAAAACCTCTTGAATTTAAACTATGTTATATTATCTGTCCAGCCGTTATGTAAATATTGCTAAACATAAAAAACTGGCAAAACCAATAAAATATGGAAATTGTTAATTATTAAAGGTACGACTAAGTGCTTTTTACACTAAAAATTTAATCTTTCATTCCTACTAAGGCAAGTATGTGTTTAGTTAAAGGATTAACTACTTAACTACATACTTAACTATTTACTACTTAACTATCTAGTTCAAAAATTTCAAGTAGTTAACTACCTACTTACTACCTACTTGTTTTTTCATTTAACTACTTAACTACCTACTTATAATTTTTAAAGTAGTTAACTACCTACTTAACTACCTTCATTGATTTTTGGTTAACTATCACAACACTAGGTAAAACATTGTGCAGGAGAAGAATAATGACCGGTGGCCGAAATTAAGGTTGGTCGAATTTATGTCACTTTTCTTTATGTAATAATTCACATTCATGCGTTGAATTTATACTGATTGCGACTAATTTTGCAAGCGTTTGTTCATTCGAACTGTCGGCTATAGCTTGAGATTGCGAGCGGGTAAGGATAAAATAGCTGCGTTTTCAACGAAAATTATTTTTGTAAATTTAATGAATAATACACGTTCGTTAGGAAATTTTACAGGAGGTCGTATACGAATTTTTCGGCAAACTCAGCGAATCTTATTTTTATGGGGCGTTCGAAATGCTCAACTAGACGGCAGGTTTTTGAACCTTTTTGATTATTAGCGCGTCTGAAAAACGGAATAAAAATCGCGTCTAGAGCCTCTGTGTATATGGAAAGACACGAACGGAACTATACTGGTTTCAAAAGCGTTTTCTTTTCGCGTTTCAGACGCGATTTTTTGTCTAAACAATCAGAAAGGGTTAAACAAGCAAATACACCCAATTGTCTGCTTCTCCATGAACAAAAAATACTCACTCTATTAAAAATTTTTAACTTTACATAAAATGCAGAAAAAAATAAGTTTTCGCCTTTAAAAATGCTGTTTCCGTTTACAATTTCAATTAAAAAATACTTAATGGCAAAATTTTCACCTTAACAACTAGTAAAACAACCTCACCTTTAAACTCTATCCGGATTCCGCATTTTCGGTATAAAAGACATATTTTTTTAATAATTTTGGTTTTAAGTTTTATGAGTAATATTTTGTGTGTTCCAAACAGTATATTAGAATTTTGTATATTCAGATTGCCCCACAAAAATTAAACATATACAACAAAAATTTATAAACTTGACCTATTTTTATCATATATGATATATCAAGATCAGATTAAAAGCATGTCTTAATTTCAAAAATTTATCAAATAATAATACTGTCCAGATAATTTCATATTTTATTTCTTCAATGTAATTTACTATAATAAAAAATTATGCAGAAGAAAACGCCGGATAGCGTTATTATTTTAATTAATTTTTTCATAGTTTTTTAAAATAAATTATAGCCCCTCCTGGAGTGCTCATAAAAACGATTTCAAAATATTAACAAATATATACCAAAATAACATTTTTACACATGATTTTGAATTTTTTGTTCATGTATGATATCGTACATATGTATACCGTTATGAAATGGACTTGATTTGGTCCGGTCTTACAGCTATTTTACTAGCCGGTTCGGTTTAATTTGCATTTTCAAATAAAATAATATTAAAAATAGACGCAATAAAACATTAAAAATAAATCGTTAATCTTTTACTTAGCATTACAATACTCTGGATAGCATGCTCCACCACAATTTATTTTAAACTAAATGAATCTTAATAATTTAAAAAAAAAATTGTGAAATAGCCACAATACCGAAATATTGTCAAATACTTCTGTTAATTTTGTAAATAGTTTTAAGATATTTTTGTGTATTACTTAAATTTTTCAATATTATTCTTTTCTTATTAGCACGAATTTATTACAAAATAAATAAAAGATATTTGACGATATACATGTTGAGACCTTGTGCCGATTTGTACCAATTATGGCTTTCAGAATTCAGGTGTACTAATTAGAGCTCAGTTTATGATAGGTTTGACTTATTCGGGGTCCGTTCTAATTGGTGCGCTTCCAAATTAAAGCCATGCAACCTTCTGTTTAAAGTGCAAATATTTAAAAGAATATGTCCCTAATTAGGGCGCCCCTGATTTGTGTGCCTTAATTGGGACCCTAACCTACATTTGATCAAGACATTTTTACTTTGTTTTTTATGTGATGTACATTTTTGACTATATTGGCGCAAAATGTCAGTCTACACGGCTTATAGAGCCGCTTAGATTCGTTAGTCATGAAGAATTATAATTACAAATCTAAATAATTACAATATTTATAATTATAAAAAATATGTTTTACAAAATATCCACTTCGTCAAAATCAATTTTGACAATTATTCCCAACCGGTAGGAATGGTGTTCGCTGGATTATTCCTCGCCAGAGGTGCCCTGGATGGAACCGGTCGAATCGGAACCGTCTGCATATTGGTCGGTTTCTTGACTTTGGGAAATGTTATACAATCCTTTTCGCAGGTTAGTGTGACATCTAGATATATGAGGCCAAATAAATCGAGTTTTTTGAAAGAAAAAAAGAATGCGAAGCAATTCGCTACTTTTAACGTTTTTGGCAAAAAATTTTTGACGAAAAATGACGATACAGGACTTGAATCTGTAATCTACAGCTCCAGTACCTTGTTGTTTGACGTACTGCGTTATATCATGATAACCCGCTAAGTTTACATTAGAACTCGTATTTATGAGACGTCTTATTCAAACATTATCACAACAACATTAAAAAACTTAGTTTAGTTTGATTTTTTCAAGCGGATGTACGTCAATTATTATTTATTTTTCAACACAACAAAAAACACTTTTGCGGTATATCATGGATTAGCAGTTGGACATTGAATAACAAATGTATATGTTAATATGAAAAAATAAATTTTTGCTAAAGGATTTTTATTAATCGTTAAACATGACGTCTCAAGATATTCATGATGGTCAAAACCCTCCCAATTAAACAGAAGTTGTTATGTGAATATTTTCACAGAGTTATGATGTTATAAAATCCCTTTTAGCTAATTAACGCTTAGAAAAAAATAGAGATCTCTCATTTATTAGAGATAAATTTTTCCCAAGCGCTAATTGGCTAAAACAGCTCCCACAACCATTCCCACAAAGCAAAAGATACAATCACGTGATCACGAATACTACATGTATATGACATGTTTAGGGTCCTTGAAATCCTGACGTTTTATGAAAATGTATATTACTGTTATCAAGAATGTATAACATATAAAAATGTCTGACTGTAGACTAAATTTTTTACCAAAATTTTGCTAGAAAAGTCGCAGTTACTGTGCGATATTTCTAGCAAAAAACCTCTATTTTCTGCTAGTTTTCCCTTGCTGCGATTTTTAACACAGTGTTAGTTTTTTGCAGTTGGTTTGGTACTGCGTTTCTTTGCACTCAATGCAGCTTTATTCACACTGCGAGTATGGCTGCACAACAAACAAAATTACAGACGCTGGTGGTCATTTTCAGTTGATTATAACACTTCAAAACTTCTTTTATTTAATTTTAAAACGTTGGAAAGTTAATTTATTTTATTTAAACTAACAATTTTTCACATTTTAAGGTCAAAAAAACGACTTTTACTTATTAAAACACCAAATTTTTGCTTCGCTTTGTTTTTTTTTTGTTGTGCAGCCAGGCTCGCAGTGCAAAAATAATCGCAGTCCGAATAAAGCCGTATTGAGTGCCAAAAAAGTCACCGTCACCACTGCGGGAAACTAACACTGTGTTAAAAATCGCAGCGCGGAAAAACTAGCCGAAAACAGCGGATTTTTGTGAGAAAAGTCGCACGAACTGGCGCATGTTCGTAGATGCACCAGTTTGTGCGACTTTTATCACAAAAATCCGCGACTCTTCTAGCAAAATTTCGGTTAAAAATTTAGTGTATACTCGGCAGGGGCGTAGCCGGGATTGGTTGACTGGGGTGGCCGGAGCGAGAAAAGGTGGGGCACAATTGTCATCATTCAAAAAAGTGCTAAACGGGGGGGGGGGTTCGGGGGCGGCGGAGCCCCCCTACCCTAACCATGGGGGTGTCTGGGGGGCTTTAGCCCCTCCAAAAATGTTTTTTGAAAATAGAGCCAAAAACTGTTATTAGAAACCTTATTTCAAACATTGAATTTAGTAATTTAGCAGTCCATCCATAATTTCTATGAATCAATATTTTTTATTCCAAAAGTGGATACCTCAAAGCTCACATCACATTGCATTATATAGCTTGAAAGATTTTTTGTTTACAAAAACAGTTTGGAGCTGAATACTCCTTTTAAGTTTAAGACACTCTCAAAACTTATATATTCATTAGAAAATTTTTGTTAGATATAGGTAGATCTTCAATAACAAATATAAACTGCTGTAATAATAGACCTACCTAGCACTACAAAAATTTGGTCGGCGGTCCCACCACGAAACAAAGTTTCTCTCAAATTAAATGCATTTTGTTGTATTATTTTTGAAATTAGAATAGCACAAATAATAGAACATCTATTTGAAAAATTTTGACGTGCTTTTTTGTATTAGATGAAAGCATTATGAAATGTTTTTTTCTGGTTAACCGAAATAAATTTACATATGAAAACCCTTATTAATGCTTAAAATAGCTCTGAATAATGGTCAGAAGTTTCCAAAAGTATTCGAAATTGTTTTAATATTGTCGTTTTATCTCCGGTTTCTGAAAAACTTTGAAAAGAATCATTGGATTCATAACAAATTCTGATTTTGCGGCAGGACCGCGGACCCAAAATTTTGTAATGCTGGATATTTCCATACTAACAACTATAATTGAGTCAAAATTAGATAAAAAACTACTCTAAACCTTTTTTATTAGTTTTGTTATGTTTTGGCTCAGGTAACACCTTCACGTTTACGCTTCACATTTACTTTAAGACTTGTTAAAAATTTTTATAACTGAATCAATTAAATTTATTTACAGTTATTTTAGTTTTTTAGTTAATTTTTATAATTAAACATGTTAAAAAAACTAATTAAAGATTTATGCCATTTCTCAGTTTACATTATTTGAGTTGTGTTCGCTTTGCGTTTGTGTTAACTGATTTAAGTTTAAAATGCACAAGCACTGAATTCAAAACTAATAATTATATATAAATATGACTAACACACAGATACGCCCATGGGCGTAGCCAGGGGGGATCTAGGGGGTCTAGACCCCCCTTTTGGATCGGCAAAGGGAAAAATTTGGGGGTAGACCCCCCTTTTGGGTCGCCAAAGATAAAAATTTGGGGGTCTAGAAGGGCCATTTTTTAAAATTTTTCTCGCGCTTCGCTCCGCTCAGCGCTCGATTAATTATATAGTCTTCACTTTCAAATTTGTGTTAGTTTGTTTTGTAATCTTGGTATGACCACGCTGGATCCACCCCATTCTTAATGTTTTAATTGGTCTTCACTTCCAAATTTGTGTTACTCTGTTTTGAAATCTTGATACGACCACGATAGACCCCTCTTTTTAGAATGTTATATAGTAGGATTAAAAAGGATAAGTAATTTTAAAAACATTTTCTCGCACTTTGCATTGCTCAGTTGTAATTCAATGTTTTCTTTTTTTAGTTGTTAGGGTTTTGAAAATTGAAAATTTCAAGGTATAAAATTGTTTGTAAAAAAATTTTTTTTTGGTTTTATAAAACTTATTTTTATTGAATAATAGGAAAATAATTAAGTATGTGACATAAACAAGGTAATAGACACTCCGCGCGAAGCGCGGAAAATTTTTTTTAGCCCTTTTATAACGTTTAGGATTTGGACCCCCTTGAACCCCCCTTTCGGAAATTTTGTTCAGGGTTGGACCCCCCCCCTTTCCGAAATACTGGCTACGCCCATGGATACGCCAAAGGACAAAACTAGAAACATTGATTTTTCTCAGCAACTTTGTACTTGGAAAATCGCACACTTGCGCATCTACAACTGCAAATTTGTCACTGTAGTAAAATCTAACTAAACTTTTTTCCCAAAATTTTTGCCATTAAGTCTTTTAACATCTCGTCTTACACACTTTGACTTTAAAAATCATGCCTTTAAATATGTCATCTTTAGAAAACGCTTTTTTGGGTGCGATTTTTAGAACTTAGCGTTAAAAAATGATTTTTTAACATTTTCAATAAATTTAATATCTCATCTTTAAAAAATTCATTTTTTAAACATTTTATTTCGTCTTTTTATTTATTGTTGTTCTGAGCAAGATTTTGCATGCGCAATATTGCAAATTACTGAACGCAATTATTGCATTAGGTAATTTATCGATTAAACCCATAGATAAAAAACCACTTTTTTCCAAAACCAAACCCAAAAAATCAAGCAAGAAGCTAAATTATGGCTACCATATCCAAGGATTATATTGGTCCTTGAATAATGGAGTATGAATTATTACTTGTCTTGATTACAATACAACTTCTTGTTTCTATGTTTCAATGAACAACCTTAATGGTTTTTTTAAGTCAGTCGTAGTAAACTGTTAAAAAAACTTTTTGACTGATACAAAATTTTTTTCTAACGTATTTTTTCTTACTGATCTTCAAATTGTTTTATATTATAAATTTTAGTCCATCTCATTTGGGGGGGCCAAAGGGTCCATTTGGGGGGGCCGTGCCCCCCCTCCCCCGGCCCTACCCCTGGCTACGCCCCTGATACTCGGACATTCTCTTGTGTTAGATATTGTTGCTATCATTTTGTAGAAACAAAGCTGGTGGAAAAAAAGCTTAGAATTTAGTTGGGTTTGTAAAATTTTTTTAAATAATGCCTTTAGAATACTAAACGCGCCGCAAATAAACGATATGGAGGAAACTTGTAGTGTTTTTATTGTTCAAAAATTAAAAAAGTGTTTTTGTTTGTTAAGTTATTACAGCAGATCATACAGTCATAAAAGATAGAAATGCAATATACAATTGGCTACTGACACAAATCAAATTTTTATATCGCACGAACTGCTCCTTTAATGGTAGATCGACAAAGTTTAATTTTAGAAATGTACAGCATGGGTTTCGATTCAAAAACTTTTTATGTCAAATTTCAACCAAATAGGTTTTATAGTAAAGCAGTAGGTCGTTCCGGTAGAACGAGGAATTTGATTTGTGAACGCATTTTTTAAATGTTTATCATTAGGAAACATTTCTGTATCAACTGTTGTTCGTGGGGCGATTTCTCAGCGGAATAGCCTGCGGCTTGGCGACGATTTCGATCCCAGTTTTCTTGTCTGAAATTTCACCGGTTCCGAAAAGGGGGACCCTGTGCAGTTTCGCGCATTTCGGCTTTACGATAGGTAAGACCAAGATTACATAACAAAAAATGTGTCACTTTTGCACAAATTTATTTCCTACCCGGGCATCGCCTTGAGATAAATTTAAACCTCAAACACGTTAACCCGGAAAAGCGCAACGCGAGGTTAATGTTTTTTATATAATATTTTTTTATATATATTGTTTTGATTTAATTTTAAATCGCTTTTTGTTACACAAAGCGAAACAATCGAAAATAAACTGTAAATTTAACCTCAGGGGGGTTCAAATTTAAGTCAAAACGATGCACGGATAGATTCTTTATTCTTGCATTTGCAGGACAATCATACTAAAGTTGCACTTTTCAGTATTTTTGTTAAAAAATAAAAAATGTATTTTTTAACGAATTCATGAATTATTCAGTTTATTCTATGGTGCATTCAATGTTTTTATTGTAGTTGTTCACCGCTTTATATGTTTTTTGTTAAAAAATTGTTTTTCGTAAGAATTTTTGGGCATTTTCGGTGTCCGTTTTTATTCCGCCTCCTTTTACTAATATCATTATGCAAAATTATTTTCGACGCCTTTGTGTACATTGGTATTTCCATCCTAATTTTTTTTTATTTAAATTTTTCTTAGTAATTATCATGCTGGATGCCGGATATATTATTATGTTAGAAGAGAAGATGAGCTGTTTGCGCTGCGCAAAACTGACGCGAGGCGTTGTCTATAGGGGTCTCCCCAGCCGTCGGATGGAAAATTTTTTTAAATATGCACAAAAAACTGCTTCATAATCAATTTTTTTGTTACCGTAGTAGCTGCATTATGGTCTCTCCGGACGGTTTTCCTAAATATGGAAAATCGCGACTTTTGGCATACGAGATCTCGCAAAATACAGAAATGTTTCCATAAAAAATTAATATGGGTGTAAAAAGGCAGAAATACCACGATTATAAAGTGCACATTCATTATATTATTGGTAGTAGTTGAAATAATTGATATTAAAAATCAAATTGCAACCAAATTTTATTAAAATCCTTAAAAATATTCACTACTCAGTATTTATTAAAAAAATACTTCCAACAAAGAGGAACTGGTACCCTTTTTCACATACGTAAAAACTAATGGAATTATTTTGTATTTATAGGTCAATATTTGATTTTCCGTGAAAATTAGGGGTTAATTTCTTCCAAATTTCGACGATTTAAAAAACGTGGATCAAATTTAATTTGGTGAAATTTAAAGCTCCAAATACTATGTTTTTATTGAAATATATGATTTTTAAACTGCAATAATATCTCTCGTGCTGTCAATCTGTTGTGTGTGCATATTTTAGATTTAATAATGCCCGTGGGTTTATAAACCTTAGAAAAGCTGAGCAGATGGACATGTGACGCAGTCGGTTACGCCTAGGGTTCAAATTTTTAAGGTCGAGGGATCGATTCCAACTGCGAACATATTTTCATTTTTTATTTAATATTAATATTTATTTTAGATTTATTATATTTTTTCAATGAATCAAAACTAAAAAAAAATTATTTGTAAATATTTAAACCGCATTTGTTTCCTAATTTTTGCCGCTTATTCGAATTTTCGTCGTTGGTATATTTTAAAATTATTATAATTCTCTATAATTACAATAAATAATAAAATATATGTTATGTAAACAAAAAAATCACTTTTGTTTTGTATTTCTACTGGTTTTTTATTGAACGATGTGAATTGAAAACTGTCCGGAGAGACGTTAAGCTGAGCTGAAGCGTCGGCCGGAAGGTCTGGGGTGTCCCCTCAGCCGCCGGAGGCAATTTTTTGAAATATGCACAAAAACTGCTTAAAAATTGTTTCCAGCCATAAATGATATGGCATAATTTTACTTTTGTTTTTCAGGCGCTCTTTTTGCAAATATTCTTGGCTTGCCTTGTTTTCTCGGCAGCAAAGAAAATTGGCCGTGGCTTTTTATTGCTCCGCTGATCTTTCCTTTGATTGCCATTATTTACGTGCCTTGCTTTATGCCGGAAAGTCCCAAATACCTCTTTTCTAATAAAAAACGAACGGACTTGGCGGCGGAAAGTATAACTTGGTACCACGGTAAAGAAGCTGATCTAGGTAGTTTTTTCAATTTTTTATGCTAAATTAAGTTTAACATGAAAGTTTTACAAGAAATAAATAATTCAATAACAACGTTTTATAACGCTTTAAAAACAAAAACATAAGAATTATTAAAAAATTGCGCAAAAAAACAGAAAATTTTTCATCAGTTTGAGGACTTTAAGTAATATCTCAACGTTCCAGAAATTAATTTTTTAAACAAAAACCAACTGTTTTGATGGTGCAGGGTTGATCCGTTTCCGTGATTGCCATTTCTTCGGTTACCACGGTGTAACCTTTGTTTGACGGTTGTGGTATCTTCGTCTATGGACAATCACGACGGCTAATTCAATGTACACAAAGGTCTCGAGAAGAATTAAAAATAATTTGTGTGAGACCGGAAAAAATGAGGAAAAATGCACAACTAGCTGTTTTTTTAAAATTATTTTATGTTTAAATTATTTTCGTGTACTATGATCGTGTTTTTTTTTTTGGTTAACTAACATCATATGCAAATTATTTTTAAATCGGCTCGAGACCTTTGTGTACATTGAACTGTCGTGACTCTCCATTTATTGTCGTCGTAAACTTCACCGCGGTAAACTCTAGAGGTGATCTAGGTCGTATCTAATACATTGTATCCGTGAATAAAGTTTTTCATTTAAATAAATTATTTCAATTCGCTGGCTCGAGTATTACGTATGACCTAAGTACGACCTAGAGTGATACGTAGAGTTTAACACGGTAAAATTTACGTACAACAGTGCTTAAACAAAGTTACTACCATCGTGAAACGAAGGTTTCTCCGCGATAATACGGAGATTTTTTGGTTCTAACCGGGGAAAAGGCAATTACGGAAACGAGTTAAACTACCACGCCAGCTAAACGGATATGCGTAAGTTTTATTAATAACATATTAGATCTCATCAAAAACTTTAAAATATTATCAAAAATTTTTTAATAGAACTCTGTAGAATTGGGGATAATTTTTGTTAAAGACACAAAAGCGAGTAAAAAATCAAAAGTTTCAGATAGTCCATAAACCAAATTTATTTCGTGAAGGTGGATTTTTCCGAGTGCCGAAGTTCGGTGTTCTAAAATCACACTTTCTCTTAAACAACCGCGCGCCATGAAAACATGCAATTTCTCAGCGAGCGACAATATCTTACAAGAATCTAACCTCTTCGATCTCAGGGAATTAGCTTAAAGATGAATTCTATAAGGGTGAAATTGACCAGGTGGTAAAGTAACCACTCGTTCTTCGAGAAAATATCACGCGGAGAGAAACACCTGACGAAACTTACACTGTAATAATAATTGGTAACATCATCTCTGAAACTTTTTATTATTATTTTTATTCTAAAGCATTCATTTTTTATTTTTTTCTCACGGCGAGCGGTTACGCCCTTAATTTCAGACTGAAGGATTTTAACTTTAGGTTGAAAGTTTTTTTTAACATATATCCCGTTTATTATCAAAAAAATCATTCAAATCAATCAAAAACAAAAACACAAAAAAATTTATCACCGACAAGCATATAGTTTCTTTGTAAGAAAAGGGTGAAACAATCTCGGCCTGTTGTTATCATCGTCTAATTTATTTTGTTCAATTACGTAAAATTTTTTGCCGAAAATATTTTCAAAAATTTAATTTTTTTATTCACTGGAAAAAAATTTTGAAATTACCTTACATAATGATGCACGGATTAAAAAATAAGACAATCTATTTTGATTGATAGCATACACGTTAAATTTTTAAAAACCACTCTCAAATGGTGATTATTGTATTCGTGATTTGCGGCTTTGTGTTTTTTTCTGTGGGAATCAAAGTGGGAAGAGCTAAAAAAAAGTCGGTCGACATGTTCAGGACAGGGGATCTTCCCTCTTGTGCTCATTGGCTGGAACTGATTCTATGGCGTTATCATCGTCTAATTTATTTTGTTTTATTACGTAAAATTTTTTACCGAAAATATTTTCGAAAATTTAATTTTTTATTCACTGGAAAAAATTTTGAAATTAACTTACATAATGATGCACGGATTAAAAAATGAGACAATCTATTTTGATTGATAGCATACACGTTAAAAGTTTAAAGACCAATCTCAAATGGCGATTATTGTATTCATTCGTGATTTGCGGTTTTGTGTTTTTTTCTGTGGGAATCAAAGTGGGAGGAGGTAAAAAAAAGCGGGTCGACATGTTCAGGACAAGGGATCTTCCCTCCAGTGCTCATTGGCTGAAACTGATTTTATGGCGTTATGATCGTCTAATTTATTTAGTTTTATTACGTAAATTTTTTAATCGAAAATATTTTTTGAAAATTTAATTTTTTTATTTACTGGAAAAAAATTTTGAAATTACCTTACATGATGATGCACGGATTAAAAAAATGAGACAATCTATTTTGATTGATAGCATACACGTTAAAATTTTAAGGACCACTCTCAAATGGTGATTATTGTATTCGTGATTTGCGGCTATGGGTTTTGTTCTGTGGGAATCAAAGTGGGAGGAGCTAAAAAAAGGTTGGTCGACATGTTCAGGACAGGGGATCTTCTCTCCAGTGCTCATTGACTGAAACTGATTTTATGGCGTCATAATTCTCTGGCGATTTTTAACACCGAACAACTTTTGTTCAAGTGAAAAACTTTTGACCATCTTGTATATCTTTATCCACTATTTCTTTATTGCGTGTGTTTTCGTTGCGGGGATGTGACTTCTCTAAAAAGTATGGACAGCAAAGCTAAATTTTGTAATTTTTCCTAGGTCGGTTTGTGGTCGGTGGTTTTTTTTGTTCACATCATTACGTTCTTACCGACACAAACTACGAAATTTAGCTTTTTTGTTCATACTTTGAGTAGCCACAACCCCGCGAAAAAAAACACACGCTATAAAGAAATAGTGGATAGTTAGATGACATATTTTCAATGTTGCCAAAAACTTTCAGCTTGAGTGTTGCTTGTATTTTTTAAATTCATATTTTCCAAGATTTTCGTTCGTAAATACTTGCGAATTTCATATTTATAGGCAATTCGCTTAACATTCTCAATAAAGAAACCGAATTGGGAGAATTGGGTTTCAAGGAATTGGTGAAACGGACCAACTTGCGCAGCATGTTGTACATAATCATCGCTGTAGCTGTCGCGGCCACTTTTGACGGCTCGCTAGCCCTGTACAGCTATATGAACACGCTGGTTTTATCGTTCGCCGGGCGGCTGGAAGCCCAAATCATGTCGTTCGCCTATCCCATCACCGATTTGCTATTCGGAATCCCGGCGTTTTATTTGGTTAGTTTTTAATTGAGCTCCTGCTTGTTGTAGCGTGGCACAGTGGGAAGAACGTTCGCCTTACCTACTGAAGGTACCGAGATAGCAGAGTCGCTTGTGAGACACGCTATCGTGATAGTGTCATTATTTTATCGTTATGTATAGTGTTGGTTATAGCGCGGAGTAATATCGGCCTTGCGTATCCTGTTTCATGGGAGATTAAAATTTTAACTACTTTTTAAAAGGGCTTTAATAATGATTAATTAGTTTTAAGTCATTACTAAAGTTTTCATTGTAAAAATTGACGAGTGAAAAACGGTTTGATTAGATAAAATAACGGGGATTCACACAAAAACAACGGATTGAAAAATATCTTATTTATTGATTTGTAATTAATATAAAAGATAAAACATTGATTGAATCAATTTATCATTTTCTACGGAATGGTGTATCAATTTTATGGTCTTTCAATTTTGTATGGTGTATCAATTTTTACGGAATTCATCGTCAATTATTATCATGATGATCTTTATTAATTTATTCTCGTAAAATACAACATTAACATTATACACGATGCACATTGTATTACCAAGTAAAATCAATCACGGTTGCCAAAATATAATGGTAGAATTATGGACTATTTATAATTACGGAACATTAAAAGTAAATACGTATGTGCAATTCATTCTAAATAGATTTGTTTCCGTTATTCTATCTTAAATACTGTTCCCAATGATTCTTCCAGATAGTTTCGGTAAAATGACATTCGACAAATGACATTATGGTAAAAATATCCGGTAATTTGACAATCGGACTAAAGCTAAAGTCTTCCAGGCTGAAATTAAGGGCGTAACCACTCTCCGCCAGGAAGAAGTAAACAATAAACCCCTGAGCGAGAAAAATTAAAAACAAAGTTTTCAGCGGTTATGTAACCAATTATTATTTAGTTGCGTCATGTGTTTCTCTGCACGTGATATTTACTCAAAAAACTAGTGGTTACTTTACCACTCATCTATTTTCACCCTGATAGAATTTATCTTTAATTGACCATCGATCAATTTAGCTTGATTTTTAGGCTTTGCTTAGGTTCAGAAAAAATAGGCCCGAAGGTCAATCAGTCAGATTGTCAAATTACCCGACGGTATTTTTACCAAAATGTCGTTTGTAAGAAAGTAAAATGTTAAAGAAACTTTGGCATTCTTCAAGTATAACCCATTTAATTACATGGACTACTTTAGATATAGACGAACTAACAGTTTAAATCCCTTATTTTTCATGAAAAATTACCGTAAGAATACTTATAAATGACCTGATCGTGAACTGTAGACCCTAGTTTCCCTAAGCAACCTAAGCAAAACCTAAAAATCAAGCCAAATTTAAACTTTAGTTTGATTTTAAGGTTTTGCTTAGGCTGCTTAGGGAAACTAAGATCTACACTCCACGATTCAGGTTGCTTATTAGTTTTATCTTGACAAAATTTTTAAGTTTACGTGTTTTTCTTAAGATTTATCAAAAAAACTATTTTATTTTAATTAATTGTACTTGAAAAATAAGGGATTTAAACTGTTAGTTCGTCTATACCTAAAGTAGTCCATGTAATTAATTGGGTTATACTTGAAGAATGCCGAAACTTTTACGATGCTTAAATTACGTGGAGCCCTAAAATACGACGAAATATTTTTAGGTGGACACTTGGGGCAGAAGGCCTATGCTAATGTTGGGCGTTTGGGGTATCTGTATCGCGCTGGCGACATTATGCATCAGTACTGTACTGTTAAAAATTACTGACAGTTATTGGTTTGCCATTGTTGCTTGTGGTGCCATAGAATTTCACGTTATCGTTAGGACTTTAGGTATTTTTTTATAAAAAATTAAGCTCTACTCATATTTTAATTATTTAGAAATTTTACAGAATTCCAAACTACAACTTCTCTTAAACAAACTTACCACTTCAAAAATCAGTTCCGTACATAGAGTTAATCTGAAACAAAAAACCGCCTGGAAACAACGAACATTTTTATTTTTAACAAAAAAAAATTAAGAGAGATTCAGATTTATTTCTAGCAAGTAAAGCATTATTACAACAAATGAATACATAATGCAACCCAGTTGAGTTACAGAACTGGAAAAAAAACAAATAAATTAAAATACAAATATTACAAAAAAAGAACTGGCTCACTAGAAAAAATGACTAAAGGTTTTATATCTAAAGCTCTTTATTTAGTCATTAATTATTATATCCAAGATGGTTTACTATGGTAAGGATTTTTTAAAATGATACACAGAATGTGCACTAGCCTGGGCTTCAGTTAAAGAATTCCAATTGTTTACAACTCTGTTAAAAAAACTGTATTTTCTACAATTTATCCTAGAATACCTCAGTTTATTTTTTTTGAGTGACCCCATTTTAGATTTACAAAACCATTTATTATTTTAAATGTTTCAGTTAAATCTATTTTCTCTCTACGCTTTTTTAAAGTCTCTAATTAGAGTACACTTAATCTATGGATTGTTTAAGCGGAAACACCCTGAACTATAGGCAAAAATTATAGTTTAATAGGTTTACTAAATTGATTATTTTATTAGATTAATAGCTTTATTAGAGTTTATAGGATTTATTATAATAGAAGTACGTATTATATTGCTAAAATTATTATGGAAGTATTTTCTGGATTGTACATTGGCCCTTATAACTTTAAGATTTTTTGCAAATCATACAATATAAGAACATCTATCGGTGCATTTAACACAATATTAAATAGCATTCGTACTTTAAAGTTCAATTTTACGAATTATTAAATATTTTAGGTTTTTCAAAGATTATCTGGATGCTGGAAACTGAGCTTTTTCCCACGCAAGCTCGAAGCATTGCATCCAGTGTACGCTCTGTACTCATGGACTTTTTTAACATGATTATATTATTTGGATTTTACCTTTTGTACTTTAAAATAGGTAATTTAAAGTTATACTTTATTAAAAGGGTATATAAAGTATAGTGTGTCTGATGTGTGAAGCAACATTAATTAATTCTTATTAAAGGAAAAGCTTTTGGTTATAAAGCGCGCATTTGTTCTTAATCGTTTTTATTTAATTGAACGTTAGGTATTTTTTCATCATATATTTAATCGTTTAAAGCTAAAGTCTTCCAGGCTGAAATTAAGGGCGTAACCACTCTCCGCCAGGAAAAAATAAACAATACAAATGCGAGCGGGAAAAATTTAAAAAAAAGTTTTCAGCGGTTATGTAACCAATTATTATTTCGTTGCGTCACGTGTTTTTCTGCGCGTGATATTTTCTCAAAAAACAAGTGGTTACTTTACCACTCATCTATTTTCACCCTGATAGAATTTATCTTTAGTTTAAATGCACGTTTATCTTTTTGTTTTTTCATCATGGGTGGCGCGGGAGCGCCACAGGGCGATTTAGCCCCGCGGCACCGCGCCAACCATAATTAGAGAACGTGGTTAAATTTTGAAATTCACGTTTATCTCCATCTTCTTATTATTCTAACGCTCAATCCTTAAAATTGATATTCCTCTTCCGTTACTGATTGATCAAAATTAAAGATGGGCTCATTAGAAAAAAGAAAGATTTACGCAACGCCCCTTGTCAGGGTGTCAGGGGGGCAAAATGCCCCCCGGGGTGGGAAATTTCTTAATTTTAAGCTCTTAAAAGGTACCAAGAAACCTAAATTTAATTACTGAATCCTTATTTATTTTCTCTTTTTTTAATAAATATAACGAAATAAATATATAATAAAATAGTTTTAGGCATTTTATTACCATTTTAATTAAAAAAGAACAAACGTGTTCTAAAATTAAAATCTTTATTTAATTTAGTTAAGTTTTTATAGTAAATGCTTCAGTTATTAATATTCAAAGTTTGCTCTACTCTTTGTGCTTGTTGCGAATTCTTTTACAATCTCTTTCACTGGGGCTGGAACATCGCGGTGAACATACAGGCAGGCAAGGGCGATGAACCTTTCCTGGGTCATGCAAGATCGCAAGTTTTTTTTATTAAAAACCTTTTTTTATACTAAAAAAGTGGTTGAATCGTGATTTCCTGCTTTTTGATACTGCCACTTTTATGCAAATATTTTTATACAAAATAAAAATACAATATTTTTAAACTCAGTGCACTAATGTTTTGAATTATGAATAATTTCATTTTTGTAAATAAGAGCTTTCATGAACCTAAATTAAGCTTAATAAATAGCTTAAATACATTGCAAAGTGATTTGGAAAAATATATTTTTTTAATTTAAAAAAAACCAAAGGAGGGACTCTTACAAAATTTTTTGCCTTCCCAGAAATTGAGGGGGATTAATCCCCCGATCCCCGCCCCTGGCTACTGCCCTGATTAATGTTAATCTTCTTCTACTTCTTTTTATTACTATTATTCTAACGCTCATATCTTAAAATCGATATTCCTTTACCGTTTATGTGGCGATTTAACCCCGCGGCACCGCCCAAAACTATAACCAGAGAACGTGGATTAAATAAAATTCGTAATTCATGTTCATCTTCTTCTTCTGCTTATTCTTTATCTCAAAACAATAATTACAATCATTAGTGGTGCGGGAGCGCCACACAGCAATGTAGCCCCACGGCACTGTGCTAACTATAATTAACGAACGTGGGTAAGTTTTGTAATTCATGTTCATTTTCTTCTTCTCATTATTATTATTTTTGTTTCAAAAATATAATTGCAATCCTTGCTGTTGCGACTTTTTACATAATGTTAACGAAAAATAGGTTTTCTATTGATAATATTAAAACAAAAACATTATATCTCGGCAACGGATTGATTATAAACATTTATCCTTAAGCAGCTACTTTATTAGGTTACTTTACTTCTGTTATTTGATTAAAAAATGGTAGACTAGCTTTGAAAAATGATCTAAGAATAGAGCAGGAAAAAGGGTTGATTTCTCCCCAGGTGTGAGTTTAGACAGAAAAGATGTGGACTAATCTGAGATAGACATTATTTACACCATAAGAAATTTGTATTTGATTTGGCCAGCTGCCCACTGAATAAAAATTTCTACCGTATAATAAAAATTTATTTATACGTTGAACTAATTACACAGCACTGTTGCATTTTTTTTACTCTGATGAAATGGCAATTAAAAAAAACATGCTCACAACAATTTTTGACAAGCGCGAAATCGCCACTTTTTCAAATTCATAGTTGTTTTTTACACAAACAAATATAACTTTCTAATCAATCAGTCCAAAATATATATCTATTGTTTTTTTTTTTCAAATCTTGAAAATTCTTTGAGCTTCTCTTCAATTGAGACAATAAGTAAATTAAATTAAATTGTTTATTGTGACAGGTCATAAGTAGTGTTGTTACAGTACTCAGATTTTATTCCAGTACCAGAACCAGTACTATGTCGGTTGTCCAAAAAAATTCCAGTACAGTACCAGTAAAAGTACCGTTCTCATTTTAGTTGCAGTATAGTACCAGTACTATCCCTTTCTCAAATTTTATTTCGAGTACAGTACCAGTATTTTTGCAAAAAAACAAATTTAATTCCGTTATTGTAGGAATTAGTACTAGTATTAATTCCAGTACCAGTATTTTCGTAATGAATAAATTACTCATTGTTTTAAATGTAGTTTTTTTACAATGAGTTATTGGAGAACATTTTTGATTGATTGGAGAACAAAATATTCCTGAACCCAACAAACGATTTTTGAATTTTTTATTTTAAAAAAGCTTAAAAACAATTAGGGTAGTGATGTGGTCGGTCGTAACTGTTATTTGAAAAATTAAAAACAATTAGGGTGGTATTATGGTCGATCGCAACTATTATTTTCATCGGTCGCAGCTGCAAAAACTCACACATGAGCGAATAGCTAAAACGACCATTTCCTGTGTTTTGTAAAATGTCAACAATGTTAATGTAAAAAAAAATTATTAAATAAAACATTAAGTAAAAAAACTAAATAAAATATTAATTATAAAAGCACTCATTATCACTATCATTATCACTATCATTATCACTTATGTCCAAGTATTATTAAATAAAACATTAAGTAAAAAAACTAAATAAAATATTAATTATAAAAGCACTCATTATCACTATCATTATCACTATCATTATCACTTATGTCCAAGTATAACTTAATACAAACTTTACCACACGATTTGCGTTTTCGTCATACAATATTCCTGCATTATATTATAGAATAATTGGTATTACATAAAGTACACCTTGTGGTTTCACCGGATTTTCTTTCCGTTACTGTGTTAGAGTGCGTGGTTTTTGGTGTTTGGTATTGGTATGTTGTGTATTTGGTGCTATAACGACGCCCTAACCGGATAATTCCTTTAATGTCGAGCCGATATGCTTCAAATTTTGAATATAAGTTTCTTAGGACCGAAGCTACAACATTCCAAATTTCAGCCGGATCCGTTTAGTATTAAAAAAACTTTTTTTATTTGTGACAGTGCTCCCTTAATAAAAATAAGTTTTACGATTGCAAAAAATTAGATATTTTGTTGAAAAAAAACTACATTACAAATTCTGCAATATTTTCAGTCTGTCCCGGCCCCGGCTGGAGCGAAATTTTGTACCCCAGCCTCGGACTCAACAAATTTAAATCTTTCTACCCTGGCCTCGTCCACGGTTAAAATTGAACGCGATTGATCTCTTTTTGTATTATTTATTTTTATAAAAAAATTCTATGTTCTGTGCAAAAATAGTCAAAATTTTTAAAGTCATTGTAAACAGTTATTTCCAAATCGTTGGATATGTTTCAAAATGGAAAGATAAAAAACAATATAAAAACAGATAACAAAACAAATTATGTAATACAAAGATCGATTAAATTTTGTAGCTCGTGGGTTTGACTATAAAATACAATGGGAAGGGTAGGAGAAAGTTGTCAATAAAGTTTTCATAAACGAAATAACTGCGCAAAGTATAATTTTACTTGGAAAAAAATTCACGGCATAACTGCAGTGCTTTACAATAAAAAAGATCGTGCGCACAAGGTTTCACTGCACCCATTGCGCCTACGCTTTAAAACACCAGTCGAAATTTTTTGCATTAAATCTGCTTATCAATACTGGTACTGGTACTGGAACTGAACCAAAATCAGTTCGAGTACCAGTATTTTTTAACTTCCTGATTTTTTTCCAGTACCAGTACCAGTATTTTTTCAAACCGAAATTTTAATACAGTACAGTACCAGTATTTTTGCTTTTTGAATTTTCAATGCAGTACAGTGCCAGTATTGTACTGGAACTAAAATGAGTGGTACTGGAAGGGTTACAGTACCATTACCAGTAATACTGTAACAACACTAATCATAAGTATAAACATACAAAATTACACATAGTAACTTGGTATGTTTTTAGTATGCAATAGTAAATTTTAATATAATGAGACTTGAAAGCAGCTTTTTAGCAAAATTTTTAGTTGAATTTGGTGTAATTATGTCATTTGAAAGTGTATTGTGGTGCCACCATGGTGCCAGTCTATTTGAAAAAAAATTTTGCGTATATTTTTGAGCTCCTATTCAGGTGAGACATATTAAGCAGTATCTTAGGCATATATTGCCAATTTTACAAGGTGAGGTTCCTTATAAATTGACGTGACCTTTAGGATAGATTATTTATCGTTGCCAAGAAGTATAAAAAACTACCATCTATCAAGACAATATCTGACTGTTCTCAAAAATTTTTAATAAAAATAATGCAAGAAAAATCGGAAAAGCAATTTCAAAACGACCGAAAATCGTCAATAAAGCGCAATCGATGAATCTTGCGTAAGAATTAATTTGTATACGGTGTGGTTTGAATATGCGTTCGCAACTGTCAAAGCAGCTTAAATTTTTTGTTTGAAAACCGCGCAAAAATTTTTACCGTACTATTACTGAACCGAAAACCATTCGAAACCACAAATCAGCTGCACGTCAACCATGCTAATGCAAATTAAACCACACCGTATACTCAATGCAAATTATTATTCGTGAAATTCATCAATTATTTTATTTTGTTCTAGGCGCTTTCGTCTTTCTGATTCTGTTTTTGGTTAATTCTATTTGTATTTTCTAAGGGTTAAAATTTAAAGAAACGCATCATATTTATGGTGAATTGACACTAGTTTATGGTGATTTTGTAATGTCGATGGTGATTTTGGCCTATGGTGAATTTGTCCACGCTGTTTTTATGCGGACTCTTTTGATTTCAGCGGGGGGTCTTTGCCGACGGCGTGTGCAATAAAAACGATCTGCATTTGGCAAACTGTAAATTCCACCGACACCGACAACGCCTCAAATTTACGCAAATAATATATTGATGTGCAGGTTAGGCTTAGCCTTAAGATAAAATTTGCATAATATTAAAAATTATTTCTTTCTAGGCGGTTTCGTATTTCTGATTCTGTTGTCGGTGGAATCGGTGGCGGCTTATTACATCAGCCGCCATTGCCCGGAGACGGCAACGAGGGCCGTGGCGGACATCGTGGAATCCATCGCGGGTCGGCGGGGGAAAACCACTAGCGATTCGGACGACAATCAACCCGACGAAGAGACGGACGATATGCCGCTCTACCAAAAAACTCCGGACAATTACGCCACCTTCTAATTTCTTCGAAATATTTAGATTTATAGTTTTTTTTTTCATAATATATACAGTGCTATTGTAAAATAATAAACAATTTTCGCATTTTTATTTATAAACTGACATTTTTGTCGGAATATTTTTTACAACTTTGACTTTGGTAGTCATTTAAAGGTGCCGTGCGGAATCAAAGTTTTTGTCTTTACCATTTTGATAATTTTTGGTGAAAGTCTTACCCCTGCCCCCAATAGCCCGCAAAAATTTTTTTAAAAAAATATCTGCAGTGAGTACAGGAGTTATGGCCCAAAAAGTACATTCAACAAATTTTAAAGCAGCTACTTTTTTTTCTTGATTTGATTCCTTGATCATAAGACTGGTGCAGTATTGTCGAAATATTGCGTTTCCCGTACAAAAAACCCGCGATTTGGCATAAAAACATCCAAACAACGCCAGTTAATTTTGTGAAAATCCCAACCTTTTTTTCATTCATTTCTTTTCAGCGAAAAAAATAGAGGGTTTTTGTACAAACGCAATATCTCCACAAATACTGCACCAAATAAAACGATTTAATGTATTAAAATTAAAAATAAAAAGATAGCCGCTTTTTTTTGAGTGTATAATTTGTAATTTAAAATCGTTACTAACCATCAAGCAGTCTTTTTCACGTACAGAATTGTCTAAAACACCATTTTTGGGGGTCATAACTTCTGAATCACTGAAGATATTTTGTTGAAAAAATTTTTGTAGGCTATTGGGGGCAGGGATAAGGTATCAAAATCGAAAACAAAAAGTTTGACTCCATACCACATCTTTAAGCATAATAAATGACAGTGGAAAATTCGGAAAATCCGCACAGAGGTATTGAAACGCTGTCTTTAACGCTATATAGGTGCCTCAATTTTTAAACTAAATTGCAGGAAAAAAATAGACACGCGTGCGCACACAGACTTACACACACGGACATACAGACACACACGCGCGCGCGCACGCACACATAAAAGCAAAAAAAGTGCCGGGTAGGACAAACAAAACTGTTGAGTGGTATTTGATACCATAATAAAAATAAATTATTTTTTGGATATTTAATAAATGAAACTTTTCTCTTAAGTCATTTAAATAATTACTGCTTTTTTATACACATTCTATATACCTCTTAATTTATGTTTGAACAAAATTGCGATATTTTTGTGTATAATGTAACGGTTTTTTATTTATGTGTTCTTGATTTAAAATGTAATAAAAATGATTTAAAATTTTCCGTCATATCTTGCAAAATATCTCAATCCAGGATTTTCATAAAACTAATGCTAGCCTCAAACAATGGATAACGCGAAGTAATCTAGCGCGCGTTTAATGTATATGATTGCGCACTTTTTGTTGTTAGCAAACCACGACAGTCAATAGTAATAAACACATTTTAAATCAAGAACACATAAATAAAAAACCGTTACATTATACACAAAAATATCGCAATTTTGTTCAAACATAAATTAAGAGGTATATAGAATGTGTATAAAAAAGCAGTAATTATTTAAATGACTTAAGAGAAAAGTTTCATTTATTAAATATCCAAAAAATAATTTATTTTTATTATGGTATCAAATACCACTCAACAGTTTTGTTTGTCCTACCCGGCACTTTTTTTGCTTTTATGTGTGCGTGCGCGCGCGCGTGTGTGTCTGTATGTCCGTGTGTGTAAGTCTGTGTGCGCACGCGTGTATTTTTCCTGCAATTTAGTTTAAAAATTGAGGCACCTATATAGCGTTAAAGACAGCGTTTCAATACCTCTGTGCGGATTTTCCGAATTTTCCACTGTCATTTATTATGTTTAAAGATGTGGTATGCAAATCTCAAACTTTTTGTTTTCGATTTTGAGACCTCTTATCCCTGCCCCAATAGCCTACAAAAATTTTTTCAACAAAATACTTCTTCAGTGATTCAGAAAAGTTATGACCCCCAAAAATGATGTTTTAGATACGATTCTGTACGTAAAAGATTGCTCCATGGTTATAACGTTTTTAAGTTACAAATTATACACTCAAAGAAAGCGGCTATCTTCTACTTTTAATTTAATACATTAATCGTTTCATTTGGTGCAGTATTTGTGGAAATATTGCGTTTGTACAAAAAAACTCTCAAATTTTTTCGCGAAAAAAACGAAGTGAACGAAAAAAAGGTTGGGAAATTTTTCACAAAATTGATGGCGTCGTTTGGATGTTTTCAACGCGAAAATCGCCGGTTTTTAGTACGCCAAACGCAATATTTCGACAAATACTCCACCACTCTTAATGATCAAGGAATCAAATCACAATAAAAAGTAGCTGCTTTAAATTTGTTTCAAATGTAATTTTTGGGTCATAACTCCATGACTCACTGCAGATATTTTTTTAAAAAAATTTTTGCGGGCTATTGGGGGCAGGGGTAAGGTTTTCACCAAAAATTATCAAAATGGTAGACAAAAACTTTGATTCCGCACCGCACCTTTAAATGACTACCAAAGTCAAAGTTGTAGAAAAAAATATTCCGACAAAAAATGTCAGTTTATAAAATAAAAATGCGAAAATTGTTTATTATTTTCGCACAATAGCACTGTATATATTATGAAAAAAAAAACTATAAATCTAAATATTTCGAAGAAATTAGAAGGTGGCGTAATTGTCCGGAGTTTTTGGTAGTGCGGCATATCGTCCGTATCTTCGTCGGGTTGATTGTCGTCCGAATCGCTAGTGGTTTTCCCCGCAGACCGCGATGGATTCCACGATGTCCGCCACGGCCCTCGTTGCCGTCTCCGGGCAATGGCGGCTGATGTAATAAGCCGCCACCGATTCCACCGACAACAGAATCAGAAATACGAAACCGCCTAGAAAGAAATAATTTTTAATATTATGCAAATTTTATCCTAAGCCTAAGCCTAACCTGCACATCAATATATAATTTGCGTAAATTTGAGGCGGTGTCGGTGTCGGTGGAATTTACAGTTTGCCAAATGCAGATCGTTTTTATTTGCACACGCCGTCGGCGAAGACCCCGCTGAAATCAAAAGAGTCCGCATAAAAACAGCGTGGACAAATTCACCATAGGCCAAAATCACCATCGACATTACAAAATCACCATAAACTAGTGTCAATTCACCATAAATATGATGCGTTTCTTTAAATTTTAACCCTTAGAAAATACAAATAGAATTAACCAAAAACAGAATCAGAAAGACGAAAGCGCCTAGAACAAAATAAAATAATTGATGAATTTCACGAATAATAATTTGCATTGAGTATACGGTGTCGTTTAACATTTGCATTAGCATGGTTGACGTGCAGCTGATTTGTGGTTTCGAATGGTTTGCGGTTCAGTAATAGTACGGTAAAAATTTTTGCGCGGTTTTCAAACAAAAAGATTTAGCTGCTTTGACAGTTGCGATAGGATATTTAAAACCACACCTATAAGGCTTAAAGTACTATTTTACGCAAGTATCATCGATTGCGCTTTATTGACGATTTTCGGTCGTTTTGAAATTGCTTTTCCGATTTTTCTTGCATTATTTTTATTAAAACTTTTGAGAACGATAGATATTGTCTTGATAGATGGTATAACTATATACTTCTTGGCAACGATAAATAATCTATCCTAAAGGTCACGTCAATTTATAAGGAACCTCACCTTGTAAAATTGGCAATATATGCCTAATTTACTGCTTAATATGTCTCACCTGAATAGGAGCTCAAAAATATACGCAAAATTTTTTTTCAAATAGACTGGCACCATGGTGGCACCACAATACACTTTCAAATGACATAATTACACCAAATTCAACTAAAAATTTTGCTAAAAAGCTGCTTTCAAGTCTCATTATATTAAAATTTACTATTAGTACTAGAAAACATACCAAGTTACTATGTGTAATTTTGTATGTTTATACTTATGATTAGTGTTGTTACA
>JASAMX010010655.1:12500-15271 GCA_030248175.1 Microlaimidae sp. YZB2_3 | reverse complement strand
ATAGTATATTGCTTAAAATTACATTAAAATTTTGGATATGAAAATAATTGTATCCATATCATGAGGAGACTATGACGTTTCTTTTAAAATGAGTAAATTTTTTAATGTTTTATATCTTTAATAAATGATATTGAATTCAATGCATTAAAAGGCGGAAATTCCAGAAAAATGACCACATAGTTTCAAAAATAAAATGTAGCCCGGAAATACCAAATGCCATAAATAACTGAAACAAAGTCTCTCTATACTTGAAGACTACTTACCAATTGTTCCCAAAAAAAAAAAAAAAAAAAAAAAAAAAAAAAAAAAAAAAAAAAAAAAAAAAAAAAAAAAAAAAAACCATTCATACACTTAATCCACCTACTATACATCATCCTACCATTCAACTACACTAGCTACTATATAAAACAATTGCAAAAGGTATTAAGTTAGGCACGTGTGTAATTAAAAACTCATAAGTAAAACACAAGTGTTACACTACGATGAAAAATCTTTGTCAAAATAAATTATCGAATTGTGCATTAAATTTTGTAATTTATGAATATTTTCATATAAATAGGAGCAAACCGCCGTATAAACTGCTATTTAAAACCAATTATCCAGTTCTAATTCCGAAAAACATTGAAAAATTTAGATTTAGTATAAGGCGACTTTTTTTTAATGGTTCTATTTATTACATAAGCTGTCAAAATATTTGTTAAATTAAAAGTCGCCTTATATTAAATCTAAATTTTTCAATGTTTTTCGGACTTAGAATTGAATAATTGGTTTAAAATAGCCGTTTATGCGGCGGTATGCTCTTATTTATACGAAAATAATCATAAATTTAATAAAAGTTTAGTTTAAAATTCGATAATTTATTTTGACAAAAATTTTTCATGGTGACTGTGACGCTTGCGTTATACTGTTTTTGTATCGTTTTTACGACGTGTGACTTAATTAATACCGTGGTATTTACAGCTGGTTAACTCATCTAAAAGCTTAATTCACTTTGATAGTAAATTTATGCGCGAATTAAATTTCATTAAAAATTACTAAAATCTTTTATTAAAGCCCATCATCCACCTACCCATTCCACCCCATTCCTAAAATCACAAAATTACACCATAACTACCGGAAAAACAAAAAAAAAAGATACATTCCATTTTAGCCATTTATCCTTCACTTAAAATGTAGACTTTTTATAACTATTCCATTTAATATAAGGCTTTTTTTTCGAAACTTTGTTTCGTCTTTTGCTAGAATGTATATGCGATTTGATGTTGCAACCATACATTAGATAACATTTTCGGTAAAGAAACAAAAATTCCTTGCAAAAATGCTTAATTTTTCAAAAACAAACCTTGTTACACCTTTACGCCTTGGATATAATATATAAAATTTTCGGCGTTAAAATTTTTGTATACAGTAAAACATGTGCGACCTTTTTCGGTTGTCATTGACCGTACTGCATACGCATCTTTCAAGTACGCACGTACAATAGTTAATTAAAAAACAATAATAAATTATTAGTTTTGAGTATTGTCATAAAGACATCTAGTGAGATCTATTAAATTCGGACGAGGTCTTTTAAAATGGGGTCAGTCTGCCCGGTCCCTGCAGACTGACCCCATTTTAGTCAACCTAAGTCCTAAGTCAACCTAAGTCAAAAAATTTCCTAATTTTTATAGTTTAAGCAGGAAAATGTAACACCACAGTAATTAATCAAAAAACATTTGGCAGGTAGGAGGCAGGGTGGAGGCAGGTAAAATTGCCTCTGAGGAAGTTGACCCTGCATCCTATGTTAAAGCATATACAGGTTGAGAGGCAGGTAGGAGGCAGCTAAAACTGCCTCGTAGGCAAGTAGAATGCAGGGTAGAGGCAGGTAGGAGCCAGGTAGTAGGCAGCAAAATTTCTGATGGAGGTTTGTAAGAGGCAGGTAAAAATCGTTTTTTTCCAATTCAGGCACCCCGTCCTCAGCGGTTTAAGGTGGAACGATACAGTTAGGATACCCTGTCGTTTTTTGTGTATAACGCTGTGCTGTATGTGAGTGGAGATATGAAATGACATGTCCGGAAGGATTTTTTGTCAGGTTCGGTATCCTTAACATTTTTTATGGACTATTTCACGCCGAGATATGCTTCGTTGAAAAAAGGCATTTTAAAACAGTTTTTCCCAATTTAACAAAACCAGAGTTATTATTACTTAGAAAATAATTTAACACAAGTTAGATACATCAAATGTACATGCCCACAAAAATTTTCAGTGAAATCCCTACTATTGAAGTTTTTTAATTTTGTTTTAATTCGCTAAAATTGTTGAAATAAAAATAAAAAGAAGTGAGTAGTAAGCAAATTCGTTCAAAACTTTAAATGGTTAGAGTATTACGGTCCAACTGCTGTGTTAAAAAGTTGGTAAATAAATGAATTTTTAATTCAAATGAATAAACTTTCATTTATATTTTTTATTTGACGTCTGGGAAATGACATTTAGAAACGTTTGTTTAAAAGGCCCTTTTATGCAAAAATCTAAGACGGAGCAATAGTCGAGTGGTTAGAGCGTCGAACTCGGAATCCTGGAGAATTAGGTTCGAGTCCTCTTAGGAAATGTGTTTTTTTTTTAATTTTTAACTTTTTAATTAAAAACAGTATTCATTATTCCATACTGTATTCAACCCCGAGTACGTGTTTTGAGGTGGTTTTGAGGTAAAACTTGTATATAGTCAGAATGCCCCCGGGGGGGGGGGCGTTCATCCCCCCAGCGTGTTTCCCGTGAGTGTGAATAAAAAACCG
>JASAMX010010655.1:0-10000 GCA_030248175.1 Microlaimidae sp. YZB2_3 | reverse complement strand
TGTGTGTGTGTGTGTGTGTGTGTGTCCAGTCCTCCCAACCACCCAGACAGATAGGTTAAATGGTTAAATAGACGTAATGTCTCTCTGTGTCTGTTTGTGTGTGTGTTAGTGTGCGTGTATGTGTGTGTGTGTCCCTACTCCTTCCCAACTACCCAACGGATAGGTTAAATGGTTCAATGAGAGTCAGTGTGTGTGTGTGTGTCTGTGTGTCTGTGTGTTCCCTAACTCCTCCCCAACTACCCAACGGAATAGGTTAAATGGTTAAATAGACGTAATGTCTCTCTGTGTGTGTGTGTGTGTGTGTGTGTGTGTGTGTGTGTGTGTGTGCGTGCGTGCGTGCGTGTGTGTGTGTGTGTGTGTGTGTGTGTGTGTGTGTGTGTGTGTGTGTGTGTGTGTGTCTTTCTGTCTGTCTGTCTGTGTGTCTGTGTGTGTCTGTGTCTTCCCTAACTCCTCCTCAACCACCCAACAGAATAGGTTAAATGAGGTATCATTAGAAAGCTTGTAGCCTGGGGTATGTTTTAATGAGTTTAAAATTTTGAAAAATTTTACATGGACATCTTTGGACTGGACAACACATTTTCACCAAGGACCCTAGGAATTTCGGAAGTACAAAAATTTGTTGTGTTTGAATCGGCTCAAACTTATTGGTAAGAGTAATTAACCAATGTAAAGCCAGAATATCATGTTTTTTGGAAAAAATGAACATAGACATCTTTATACTGGACAAGGATTTTTTTCGCTAAAAAAGGGAATTACCTTGATCCCCAACCACAAATGGGATTGGGCTAAATGAGATATTATTGCAAAGCTTACAGTCCGGGGAATACAATAAAAAAGATGAAATTTAGAAAAATTTTACATAGACATCTTTAGCCTGGACAAAACATTTTCACCAAAAAAACCTATGGATTTTGAAAATGGAAAATTTTTTTGTCTTTGAATTGGCTCGAACATATTGATAAGAGTAATTAGCCCATGTAAAAGCAAAATCTTATGTTTTTGGTAAGATTAACATGGTCATTTTCATGCTGAACAACGTTTTTTTTCACTAAAAAGGGAAACGACCTTCCTCCCCAACCAGCAAAAAGATTGGGTTAAATAAGATATCATTGCAAAGCTTACAGACAGGGAAATGTCATAAAGAGGTTGAAATGTAAAAAAATCGCATGGTCTTCTTTTGGTTAGACAATACATTTTCACAAAAGCAGGGCCCTATAGACTTTGAAAGTTAAAAAATTTTTTATCTTCGAATTGGTTCAAACTTATTGGTAAGAGTAATTCGCTAATGTAAAGACAGAATATCATGTTTTTGGAAAAATGAACATGAACATCTTTATGCTGGTCAACGTTTTTTCACTAAAAGGGGAATGAACTTTCTCCTTAACCACGAAAAGGATTGGGCTAAATGCGATATCCTTGCAAAGCTTGAGTTTCAAGGAATGTCATAAAAGGGTTGAATGTTTCAAAAAATAAATAACAAGGACATTTTTATGCTGGGCAAAGCATTTTGACCAAAAGGGGGTATCTTCTCCCCAACCACAAAACGGATTACGCTAAATGAGGTATTATTGCAAAGCTTACAGTCTGGAGAATGTCATAAATGGGTTTAAATTTAAAAAAAATAACATGGACATCTTTATACTGGAAAACATATTTTTACCAAAGAGGAAAAGGCCTTCCTCCCCAATCACCAAAAAGATTGGAGTAAATGAGATAATATCACCGATAATTATTTTATAATAAAAATAAACAAATAATAGGGTAACTGACTTAATTTCGGCCACCTTTTTTTATTTTTTTGAACAAGTTTTTTCTGGCTTTTTCAATCAAGCCAAAATTTGGACTAAAAATCAAACAATAGCTATATTTGTTATTCCAGTGCAAAATTTGAATATTTTTGTTACACTTAAAATTCAGTGAAGGTTTAAACTTTTTTTTTAAAGTGGCCGAAGTTAAGGCGCGTGCCGTTTATTTCGGCCACCTACAAAAAACTGGCCATAATTATTTCTTAAACGAACAATAAAAATTTCTAAAAGTTGCAAATTTACCCTTAGGTATTGTTCTTGGTACATATAAGTTAATTTTTCTCGTTTGCGAACTTTAATAGTTATTAGCAAGACTTTAAATAATTATGTCAAAACCTTAAAAAAACAAGTTTGAATAACCTGTGTTTTTGTTGAAAATTTTTTTGGTGAAAAAAACTATTTCAACATAAAATGGCTTTTGTTACAGCCAACCAACTTTAAAGAAAGCATGGTAAAAATTTTATTTCATTCCATTAAGTTTTTTATATGTTTAACCCAAAAACAGCAAAAAAAACAAAATCCGCCTTAATTTCGGCCACCTTTTAGGTTTTAAAAAAACCAAAAACAAACGCCTAAAACACAAAAAAACGATTAGAAAAACCAAAATTGTCAACTTAAAGAATAAACAAGACGTTACAAAAATTAAACAGAGGTATAATTCCACACCAACCCTTGCCTATCCTTAATGTTTCATATCTGACTGCATTCATCCGCCAAGAAAATAACCTGAGTTTTTTTTACTGCATTTAAATAATCTTTGCGAAATCCCTATATCAGTTTATTGATAGTTTAAACCTAGCCAATTGGGGGTTGTATTACTCCAGCTCGCACAGATGTTTACTACGTATTTCTTATGAATGCATCTTTCCGCCAAAGGAAATAACCTGACATTTTTACTGTGTTTTAATTTATTTTCACAACTTTTTGAAGCATTGGTACTCTATATCGTGGTAAGTGGTTTGTTAGGTGGGGAAACCCCATTGACATTGATATTTATTATATTTACCATATGAATCATTCCTCCGCCAAGATAATAAATAACCTGACTTTTTTAACGTGTTTCTTTATTATTTTTGAGAAATTCCTTCCGGGCTATTCATAATTTAATATAACCTAGTAAATTAGGTGTTATTTAACCCCACCCGTACAAATGATGGTGCAAATCGTGTTAAACAGGTTCTTTTACGTGAATTTTAAGGTGGCCGAAATTAACGGAATCTTAAAATGCGCATTTAGTTAAACGCATTGCAAAGTGATTTTGAAGAAAATATCAAAACATGAAAATTAACAATTTTGAGCCTTAAATAAAAGTTATTTTAAGGTTATATAGTGCTTCGTTCTAAATTTGATGCAGTTTAAACACAAAGCAAAAATTAAGAAAATCGCAAAAAATTCACTTTTTGTATGAAAATGTTGATAATGCAGAATAACAAAAATAAAAAAAAATTTGCAAAAACGCTTTATTCAACATTAATCCAGTTGCTTTTGTGCTCGTTCTTTTGTGTTTCAAAAATAAGCCAATTTTCTAACACCCTAAATTGGGGCCCGAAATTAAGGCGTGGCCGATATTAAGTCAGTTACCCTAATAAGAAAAATATGAATTTAAATTACAAAATTTACCCTCGTTGTTTTATTATAGTTAGCATGGTGTAGTGGCGCTCCAGTGCCACCGAAAATTTAAAATGAGTAAACAGTATGTTAGCGACAGATTTATGTTTTGTGATTCTTAAAAAAATTTTGTAGCAATTTTAAACACCAAACCGCAAATTTAAAAGCAATGTATGTTAATGAATTTCATTTAATCAATACAGTACAATATAGTTTTATGAAGTGTACCTTTTCCTATTCTTTTTCTAAAATCATTGAGTCCATTTACAATTAAAGTTGTAAAAAGCACTGTAATCCATATCTTCCAATTAAAAACGCGAAACAATAAAAATCGATCTGCGTTATTATCTGTAACTTCTTCTTTTGCAATGAAAGCTAAACCATCCCAAAGATAGGCTGACGTGGCCTAAAACAAAGGGATTTCTCAATTATTTAAAAGTAAATAATAATAATAAGACAACCTAAATTACAATTCTAGACAGTAAATCTTTTTTCATCGCAATTAGAACGAGATTTTTACTTTCAAGAAACCGTTTTTTTCCTGCCTTTACCTGGTTTTATCACAAACTTTGTTGCCTTTTATCTGCTTTCCTTTGGCCACACTACTTTTCTTCTTTTTTTTTAAATCTAAGTGCTTATGACCGGCTTCTGATCCAAAATTAGCTAATATACATATTCATATTTGTCTATATCAATAACTGCCTCCGTTTTTTCTGCTACAAAACAGAGGCAGTTATGCAAAAAGGCAATAATGCATATATAATTTTTGCAGCAGACAGCATCACCTATTCCCTGGTTTTTTTAACAGATACTGAAAAAAATTGACAATTTTTTTTTCTTTGAGCTTTTATAATTTTTGGACGCGCCGCTATCAATATAAAAATAGCTCAAGTTACGTTACTTTTTTTTAAGCCCCTCCACATAGATTTGATAAACTTTGACTTGATTTATTACATTGATACAATAACCCCCTAAAAATTGGGGGGGAGGGCTACATTGTGGGTTGTAAATAGTAATCGTTGGGTAAATCGGGTTAAAAAAGATATTATTTTTTTAAATCAGGACGTCGAGAGTTTTAAGATTATATATTATTTGCCTATGTAAAAAGACTCAAAATTTGAAATTTTTAAAAGTGCCCGGTGCATTGGTGCCGCAGGGCACCAAAAATGTTTGGAATCGTCACTAAAAATAAAGGCATAAAAAATACCGAAATTTCACGAATTTTAAACCTGTGCCTTAAAAAGTTTTTGAGCACTGTCCAAAATAGGACACTTGGGCCCCGCAATACCACGATTTTTGCCAAAATCATAAAATTAACCTTTAACCGCCTGTAATACCCGACCTAGGTATATTACTCCTAACAAATTATATAATTTATAACTCAGGAAAGTTTTAGACGTAAGGATTCATATGTTCAAAAGTTTGAAATTTGGATAAAAAAAAGTTTCCCCTAAATTTTGGGAGTTTTAGGGCTAATCCCCCAAAAGTTTGACCCTGCCACTAGCCTCTGACTGCGAAGTCCCACTGGTCTGCCTTTCCGTGGCTTCCTCTGTTTACACAGAAGGCTAGGTGGGAACAACGGACAAATGGCGCTGTCACAAAACCATTTCGTATCCCGTCAAAGAAGACATATAAGATCCGAAGTCTTTTTTTTGGAGAAAAAAACGTTGCTATTTTTCTGTAAAAACAAATATTCGTGGGATCCCAGCAGCCAAGTATGACCTACAGATGATGTCATGTTAAACGGCTTGAAGAGTAAAGTTGTGCTAGTTAACTTACTAGTTACTAGTTAACTAGTGCATTTTTCAGGCTAGTTAACTTACTAGTTGGTAATTTTGAGCAATTAACTTACTAGCTAACTTACTAGTTTACATTTTTAACCAATTAACTTACTAGATAACTTACTAGTTTAAAATTTTAAGCATTTAACTTACTAGTAACTAGTTAGTTAGCTGGAAAACACTAGTTATTTTAACTAGTTAAAACATTTTTTGATAAAAAAATATTTATTTTGTTATTATTTTTATTTCTACCGCAGCTGGCTAAAAGTTTGTAATTTTTATATTAGATAATAAACAATTTGCCATATGGTATGAGTTTACCATTTTACATGGGAACTGCAGAAATTCAGGGAAAATTACTATATTTTTAAAAGAAGTAATTTTTCCACTAAAATAGAGAAATATACACAAAAATACACCATCCTATCTTTAATTAAACAATAAGAGCGCACTATATTGGCAAATGTTACAAATAAGCTGCTATACTGTTAAGCAAAATAAAATCTATCTTTTACTGTATTTCAGCTATTAAACTGTGGCGGATAGCGTTGAACAGTTTAGGTTAAATTAAAATAACATCAATTCATTTTTTTAAGTGGTCATTACACTCGCGTTCAATTACGTCTTCATTTTCAATTTAAACATTTTTAAAATATATTAATGTACGCGCTGTAATCAAATTACAGTAGCCCGCGCCTGTCGCCGCGCGTGTCAAAACAATCGCTTATAGCAGCATATGCGCTCCACGCGGTGCGTGGGCCCAGTGGGTTCCGTTATTATTGGTTTGCGCTTTGTACTTCAAGAACTGTCGCCTACCGTTTGATCCGGAACCCTTTCGTTGGCAGCCCCTGAATAGGTATTTATAATTACTATCTTTTTTATACCTAAAAGATTCCCCTCTGAGATGCCAACAGCTGTAGTTGGTTACGACCAACTTAGGTAGGGAAAGTGTGTTAAGCGGAGAATTTACAGTGGCTGTCTGTAATTTCTCCTTGAGATTAGGGCGGCATAAACGAAGCAATTTGGTGGAATGGCCACGAATGGTACAGGTATCTTTAAATAAAGAACTTTGCACGTAGCCTACCAACTTATTTGGTAGTTTGTTTTTAACTAAGGTAGCAGGTTACATAAACCCTCGGTGGGCTGTCGTCAAAGGCAACCACCGTTTCGTAAAAAAATATCTTTTGTCAAAAAATTTGGTAAATTTCTTAAATATCAAATACTAAAACATAATTCAAAACACAGCCTCTAACTAAATTAAAAAATTAGTAATTTATTTTTGTTCTAAATTGTGTTTTCTTTTAACGGCTAAAAACACTAGCCTAGCGTCTCCCAAAACGCTTTCAAACAAAGTCTTTTTGTCTAACTCAGTTAACTCAAATTGCTCAAAATGCGCTGTAACAAATTTACTGCTCTTTTGCTCGCCGCAACGCGGTCTGTTACACCTGTGTAATTAGACTTAAAATAAACACTTTGTGTAAACCTTTTTGTAACCTCTTATCGCCGTAAATAATCTGTCTGCCAACGCAGCATCCATTCACAAATTACATAAACCAAGTAATTATCATTTTTAAGTAAAATAAGCTTAAAAATCGCAATCAAACCACACGATACAGAATCCCACACAACACATTAAAAACCATGAAATTCAAACCTTGAGCCAATCCCTCATTTCTTCCCCTTAACGAAACGTTGGAAGTACTCTGGTGTTTTTAATGTTTTGTTAAAAACTAAACCCTGTGTAAGAAAACCACCTAGTAACTTATGCTGTTCTTTCCCAGTTCAGTGGCTTCATATTTTTCAAGCACACTGTGGTTGAGGTCTTGAAGTAACTTTTTGAAGGACTTGAGCAAAGCTCGAGTCTGTTATCACCATTAATTTTCAACCCCGTTATTTCAAGGTTTCAACTAATAAATTACCTCGTCGGTGAGGCTACTGAAACAACAAACCAATTGAGCTTACAGCTTTTTGCTGCATAACTTTTTGTAGAAGTCTGACACCTTCAGACTTCTCAAATAAGCTTCTAAAATCGTACTGGTATTTTTAATGTTTCACACCAGTCCCTTACCCACTGCTAACTAAGCTGACGCTGACCTTTACATCTCTTCCAACATTTGGAAGTTCCGTTCAAAATTTTAGCCCTACTTTTTGAAGAGAGCGAGGCCCATATCGCTCTTATTTTTCTGCCCCAACACGCAAATGTTTTACTGTATAAATTATTGTAGAGCATTATTTACTATAGTGGATATGGTCCTCGCTCAGCAGTCCTGCAGCATATCAGATATATCGTTTCGTTTGTGGAATATTTGAAAAGGAATTCGCGAAGAATTCCTCCCTTTTCCGATCCTCCCTTACCGTAACCCCTTTTCGTGAACCGACTTGACCTCTTGGTCAAGAGGGTGTGTCATGTGTCCCCCACTTCACAAGGTCAAACACTGAAGCTCAAACGTGCAAACTTCTTTATAGTGTAAAAATACAACTGAGCTAAATCAAGGAAAGTGGGATATAGGTTTTATAATAAGTACAATAAGTAAATCGTGTGTACTGGGCCGCAAGACCCTCAATTACCGGATTGACCCTTGTGCGCCCGCTACATATTGAAGCCGATAACTAAAGATTTTGGTATTCTATTACCACCATGGTGCTCTCAATTTCTTTAGTTATCCGATTTGCTTGTCGCACTTAGTTTTTTCTTTTTTTGTTTGATTTTTTCAAAAAATCGTTTTTTAAAGCTGACTTTAAGGTAATCCTTGCATCTAGGTTTATTATTGTGTATATTTATATTATTTATTGCATATTGTGTATACCCTCCGTAGGTCCCTCCCAGAATCTATGTGAGGCAAGGATTACAAACTTGTAAAATTTTCAATTAAAAATAAAAATCAATTATTGATATTAAAATGACCGAATGGACACCGCCTCCTCAAAACCTCAACCATAGGTCAAGGCCTCAACCCACTTAGAGGTTCGGTGGGTGATCCGAATATTGAACAGTCAGCAGGTAGGGAGGATATAAATAATCGTGTTTTAGATATTCCAGCCGACGCAGTAACTTTTGATGTACCAAGTACATCAAAAGTTAACCCAGCGGGACCGCGGGAAATGCTAAGCAATACCGCTCTACAACCCACTGGTTTGAATAAGGGGGAGACTGGATTATCCGAACGGTTGACCGACCCTCCTACTTCAGTTACTACTGATGCAACAAGACGCAGGACAAAAGTCTCCAAGACGTCGATATCCAATGAGAAGGACAAGCAGCGCCAGCTAGCAAAAGCCAAGGAGCGCGAGGAACGGGCCAAGCGTTGTCAACTTTGACGGGACTCATCAATAAGGAACGGTCGGTCCACTCGGATAACCGGTCAAAATGGGCAAACCGACTCGCCAGGAGACCTCATAGGGATAAATATATTTAGTAACCAAGGGGGTAATTTGAACCGAGAAGAAGAAGAAGGCGAGGTCTTCTCTGCGACCGGTGCGCCCCCGGAACATGAAGGGTCGTCACGAACTGCTAAAACAGTTAAAGGTCGTAAAAAGGTTCAAAAAAGTCAGTTTTCGACTACAGAATCCTCAGTGGATTCAGACAATTACCAGCCTCCTTCCAGGCAGGGGGGGGGAAGTGGAGAACTCCCAGTCCCGAGGGAACCCCCAATCAAACCCTAAACTCAAAAACCTCGAACAGCAGGTAGCAAAATTGGCACAAGTCATGGAAACCGCCATGACCCTATTTTTGAGAAATGAGCAAAGGCTCCAAAAAGTTGAGCAAACGCAGCAGGATGTTGCGGGGATGAATAGTGGTGCGCGGGGTTATCTGAGCGCTCCTATCCACCCCAATACATTGGCTGAAACTGTCCCAAAGTCTCAAACTGAACCTCCCTTACGAACTCAAAATCAATATTTCTCGTGCAACCAAAATTCAGCTGTGCCACCTTTTTCTCAACAAAAAAAACTCGTTATATGAAATACGATTTCGCCAAACTCTTCTCCCCCTCCGTCAAGAAATTTAGCGGTGAAAAAAACACCATAGCTTTTGGAGCTTGGCTGAGAGAATTTCAGTCCATAATGGAATCAGGAGGAGTAGCATGGGAAGATCGAGTCCTCTATATAGGTCATGCCCTTGAAGGCCTAGCCAAACAGACTTACGATAATCTAGACGCATATATTCGAGACGACTATAGCCTAGTCCTTGAGCAGTTGCAGGAAACTTTTGAAGATTTAACGGGCACCGTTGCTGATCAATCGCATACCAGAGTGCAGGCAGAAAATGAAACAGTAGAACAGTTTGCTGTTCAAATTTGTAAGCTAGTCAATGCAGCTTACCCAGCGGAAGCATACTCACCTGTGCAGCATGATGAAAATTGTATCTGTTACTTTTGGAATGGTTTAAAACCCGATATTAAACGTGAGCTAGGTATGGTCGATCGTCCAACTAAATACGTGCAAGCAGTTCGTAAAGCTAGTAAGGCTGAAGATTTAATAAAGGCGGACTTGAATAAAAAACTATTGTTGCATACTTCACGCCAGCATCTTGTTCTCAACGTGGTGGGGGAAGTGCCTCCTACCGTGGGGGGAGGAATGCTCATGGGATATCGCGTCAAGGTGCTAGTAATGGAAATAACCCGCGAAATCAAAACAGACAAAGCCGTCCTATTGATAATTGACAGCAAGCAACAAATAATCTGGGGGTTAGCAATCCTCCTGGAAACACTTCTGACAGACAATGGACACAGGATGGACGTCCCATTTGTGATTACTGTAATCTTATAGGTCACACAAGTCGTAATTGCTGGTTTAAACCCGGAAACA
>JASAMX010010654.1:0-24510 GCA_030248175.1 Microlaimidae sp. YZB2_3 | reverse complement strand
TATTAGTATTATTAGTATTATTATTATAAATTGAAGTTTTAGCCGCCGCCACAAACCTCTTGGTACTGCAGTCACCTCATCAGACATTTTTTTATCGATCATTATCAGACGATCAACACCAGCAGCCATCGCAAGAATCTAAAATTACAAACATCTGCCTAATAAATATAGTTATTTTTTTGAGTTTCAGGGCGCCAGAGCACCCCCCCCCTCGGAGCCCCTTAGTTCCAACCTATTCTTGTACTAATTTTCATGGAGAAAAATAATGTTGTTTGGCTTTATATATTTGGCTTTAACATTTTTTTAATACTTATTTTTTTCAAAACTTAGTAAACACTTTTAAAATTTTAAAATTGCATTGGAAATAAGTTAAGACTTGTTCTCAAGTTAGTTTTTACTTAACTTCTAAAGTTACCTGGAAGTTAACTTCCAAACTTAATGTTTTTAATAAAATACAGAAAATATAATTTAATATTCACAATAGAACCGAGGGAACTTGGAACCGAAAAAAGAAAATTGGAGCCTTAAATTGGTAAAACTTAATATTTAGTTTTAAACTAGAACCAATCTAAATCAAAACCCAAACCAAGTTTTTATTTAGAGCTTCAAAATCCCACTAATCACTACTCCAAGTTTTCAAAATTTTTCTATTGGTATAATTTTCTTTTTTTAGACTCCAAAAACTTCGTATCGAAAAAATATCGTTTACAAAAAATGTTAATTACTAAACTTTAACATAGGCTCCTGTGAGTAGCTTATGTGCGCGAAAAAATACCTGAGCTTCGCAGGCTTTAACTGTGTTTTCTAAATAGTCGTACATTTCTTCGAGAGCCAGGGTACCTCCGAGAGGTAACGGGCTTTCGAAGAACATGACTAAACGACTATTTAGAAAACACAGTTAAAGCCTGCGAAGCTCAGGTATTTTTTCGCGCACATAAGCTACTCAAAAGCCTACTATAAAGTCTTAGTAATTAACATTTTTTGTAAACGATATTTTTTCGATACGAAGTTTTTGGAGTCTAAAAAAAGAAAATTATACCAATAGAAAAATTTTGAAAACTTGGAGTAGTGATTAGTGGGATTTTGAAGCTCTAAATAAAAACTTGGTTTGGGTTTTGATTTAGATTGGTTCTGGCTTGGACTTAGATATAAGTTTTACCAATTTAAGGCTCCAATTTTCTTTTTTCGGTTCCAAGTTCCCTCGGTTCTATATCAATCCTAAATTATGTTTTCTGTATTTTATTAAAAACGTTAAGTTTGGAAGTTAACTTCCAGGTAACTTTAGAAGTTAAGTAAAAACTAACTTGAGAACAAGTCTTAACTTATTTCCAATGCAATTTTAAAATTTTAAAAGTGTTTACTAAGTTTTGAAAAAAATAAGTATTAAAAAAATGTTAAAGCCAAATATATAAAGCCAAACAACATTATTTTTCTCCATGAAAATTAGTACAAGAATAGGTTGGAACTAAGGGGCTCCGAGGGGGGGGGGGTGCTCTGGCGCCCTGAAACTCAAAAAAAATAACTATATTTATTAGGCAGATGTTTGTAATTTTAGATTCTTGCGATGGCTGCTGTTTGATCGCTGATAGATCGATAAAAAAATGTCTGATGAGGTGACTGCAGTACCAAGAGGTGGAAAACTGCGGCGGAGGATAACAATACAATTATAATAATAATAGTGGGGGAGGGGGATAATAATAATACTAATAATACTAATAATAATAATAATAATAATAATAATAATAATAATAATAATAATAATAATAATAATAATAATAATAATAATAATAATAATAATAATAATAATAATAATAATAATAATAATAATAATAATAATAATAATAATAATAATAATAATAATAATAATAATAATAATAATAATAATAATAATAATAATAATAATAATAATAATAATAATAATAATAATAATAATAATAATAATAATAATAATAATAATAATAATAGTATTATTAATAATAATAATAATAATAATAATAATAAACACGTTTTCAAAATTTCCACACGTTTTTTTAATATTTTCGTTGCGGTGCCGCGATTCATTTCGAATTCAAGCTCCTGTTTTTGCGGTACCAAGATCCCAAAATCGCTTTATCTCAAATATTGTTTGAAGAGCACCGACACTGAGTGCAACTTGCTGTAATGAGTGGTTATGTAGAAAGGTTTGTTACTTTTCATAATTTTGAAAACGTGGTAGAAACATTTAAATAAACACCATGAAAATGCCTAAAAATATTTTAAAGCCTAAATAAAACTGAGGTTCGTCCTTTAAAAATGAACCCCTGACCTATATTTACAATGGCCAAAGGTATGAAACATGATGTTTATGAATGAAAACTGCACTGTAATTATTTTTAGGTGTTGAACAATTCGACAGAGGAATTAAATTAAAAGACAAAAAACAGGATTGGAAAGTTGGACAACTGGAGTGGGAAGCGTGGATGCGTTGGTTGGATCGACAGGTTTTACATATTTACTTTTATTAAGCTTGCCTTTAAATCACCTTTTCCTTTTCCTTACTTTAACTGAATATTTTAAGTGAAGTGGAGAGAATATGTATGCGGCAGTTGGATCGACAAGTTTTATACATTTATTTTTATTAACTTTACCTTTAATTTAACTTTTGAAAGTTAAATTTTACCCAGAGTGAGAAGATTTCGCGACGGTTTGATGACATCTTTTATACATTTATCTTTATCAACTTAAACTAACATAACCCTTACTTTTTACCTTTACTTAATCGATCACAAGTTTTATACATTTATTTTTATTAACTTTACTTTTAATTTAAATTTTGAAAGTTAAATTTTACCCAGAGTGAGAAGATTTTGCGACGGTTTGATGACATCTTTTATACATTTATTTTTATTAACTTAAACTAACATAACCCTTACTTTTTACCTTTACTTAACCGAATGCCTTACCTCGAGAAGGAAGCATGTATGCGACGGTAGGAACGACAAGTTTTATAGATTACTTGTATCAAATTTACCATTAATTTAATACAATGTAACTTAATTCAAGCTTTAATAAAATATTTTAACTATAGTTGAAAAACTGGATGTGGCGATTTGAATTTTTATATAATATAAATTTATTTCGATTTTAACAAGTATTTTGCCAGCTAATAGATAGAAACTTTAAAGGCTAGTTCACACCAAAGTGACAAGTGATAAGGCGTTTCACGGTTCTTCACACCGTAATATTTTCACTTGTTGCTTCTGTGGGAGTGTGTTGTCGTTTGTTTTTCGGTTTGAGCTAAGCCTAAAAGAGTAGTCCCTTTATATTAGATAAACATAAATTTTTTCAAGGTTTTTCAAACTGTAAATCTGAATACTTAGTCCTCAACAGCCGTTTATCCCGACGGCTCTTAAACCTGCCTCCTGAAGACTGGAGTCAGGTAGGAGGCAGGTAAAACTGCCTCGGAGGCAGGGTGTAGGCAGTTAGGAGGCAGGGTGGAGGCAGTTAAAACTACGTCGGAGGCAGGTAGGAGGCAGGTGACCCTGCCTCCTATGTTGAATCATATACAACTTAGGAGGCAAGTAGGAGGCAGCTAAAAGTGCCTCGGAGGCAAGTAGGAGGCAGGGTGGAGGCAGGTAGGAGGCAGCAAAAATTGTTAACGAAGGCAGGTAGGAGGCAGGTAAAAACCGTTTTTCCCAATTCAGGCACCCCATCCTTACCGGGTTATAACACAGTAGGCTTTGAGTTTCCCAACAACTAAACCGTAAATAGCAAACAATACGTGCGTTGCGAGAATTTTTTTCCCGACAAAAAATCTCCGTCATGACTTTGCCGCGAACGAAGTATTTTATTTGGACCGTCGCAATATTTATGCATAATTCAATTGAACTAAGCCGGCCAGGAAAACTTTTGATAATTTTAGTATTATCAGTTTTCTAATAAGCTGTTTAAGGTTTTGTTGTTTTAGCGTACACCATTAACAACAATTAACCGCGTAGTGTTTAGCCCATTTTATATAAGAAAAATGATTTTTTAAAGTTTTTTCTTGATTATTTAAAAGCATATCTGATTACTTTTAGGTGTTATAAATTATTATTTTGATAGTAAAATGCAGGGGTGTAGCCAGGACTGGCTAAGTGGGGACCTGAGGTAAAAAAAAGGGGGGAGCACACTAAATATCCCTAATAAAAATTGGTATACGGGAAGTTTAAAGGGCGGCGGAGCCCTTCCAACTATGGGGGGGGGTTTGGGGGCGTCAGACCCCCAGAAATTTTTTTTTTAGAAAATAGGGCCAAAAACTACTATTAGAAACCCTATTGAAAACCTTTCAAATTTAGTAATTTAGCAGTGTCTATATCAGAATCAATATTTTTTATTTTAAAAGCGGGTACTTCAATCTAACATTGCACTCATAGCTTAAAAGATTTTTTGCTTACACAAACAGTTTGGAGCTGAATGCTCCTTTAAATTTTTGAGGCTAGAACTTCACAGTTTTTTTTGACGACAGATCTTTTTGAATTACATCTTACTATACGTAGTTTGACCTGCTGATTCAATTTTTGACATTTATTTTTCTGTAAAAAATGTTATCGTCCACAATCATCAAATAACATCAATAAAATACCTGTCAAAAATACAAAACATTAATAAAGTTTATTATCAAAAATATTCTATTTTTTTCATTTTCTATTTAGCGTATCTTAAATAATAAAACATTTTTTTAAATTAAAAAAGCTAAAAAATTAAAAAAAATTTTTTCGGCGTTAAAAATATGGTCGACCCCATGGATCCGAGGATCCGAGCGCGACGTACTAACCACTCGGCTACTGGGTCCTCTGGGATTTTCAATTAAAAGCAACTTTTAAAGGAATGGTTCAAAATGTAGTTTCTCGGCGTCAATTAAAAGAAAACTAAACGAAAATTAAAAAAAATTGATTCGTTATTTTTAAACGAAAGTTTGGAAATAGTTAGATACAGGCTTTTACCACTTTTTTTATTATAAACGATTAAAAAAGGACTTCAGGATTTTTTTTACAATATATTTTTGTAAAAAAAGTCTTTTTTGCAATTTAAAAAAATCCTGAGATCATTTTGAACTCAAACCAGCTCTGAAATTTGCCTCCTACATTACCCTAATTTATTATAAAATTTCGCCCAAAAATAACGAATCAATTTTTTTAAAAGGCCTTATTGTGGTTTTAAGAGATAGAATCCATGGACATCTGTTGCGAACTAGACAAATTTTTTGGTGATGTTTTTATAACCACTAGATAGCACAGATTTTTAACTTTTTATAGCACCCCACTTTTATGTGCCAAAAATTAATATTTATAATGATATGCGACTTGTAGTCCAAGTGGTTAAAACTGTGAAGTTCTATCTTAAGGGTAAATATTCTTTAAAAAAATTTTGTTACATAGATGGAATTTTAATAAAAATATAATTTGCTGCAATACTACAGTTATAATTGAGTCAAAATGAGAAAAAAAACTGCTATAAACTTTTTTGACTCAAATGTTTGCAGTGAGAAGCATCGAAAACTATCAGTAAACTGTGAAGTATGGGATATCACTTGTCTTGATTACAATACAAGTTTTTATTTCAATAAACAACCTTAATGGTTATTTTTTATATAGTCGTTTTGTTATGGTAAATCGATAAAAAAATTTTGACTGATACAAAAATTTTTTTTCTAATGTATTTTCTTATTGATATTCAATATTGATTTACCTTATAAATTTCTGTAGCCCATTTCAGTGGCGTAGCCATAATTTTATATGGGGGTATGGGAGTGGGCGGTCTAGGGCGAGGGGCGCCCCCAACCGCCAGAGGCGAAAATGTTTTAACTGTTTGAAAACTCGTCACCTGGCAATGGCTTGGCATACTTTTATTTTTATTTTTATAACCGAATTTCTATACAATTTTGATAAATCTATGGCAATAAAATTATACTACAATACCCATAATTAACAAAGCTGATCTGTTTAAATTGTGCGCATGAATGGAAATGTAGTTATAAAAACAAAGATAATATTTTATTACTGATAATATTACGTTTACTCTATCTATAGAAATCTGACCTTCCCGCGTAGCGGGAAAATTATTATATTGATTCATTTATGGTTTTAGAATGCATTGAAATTTGCATTAAGTTTTTTATAACACAATACCCAAAAAGTAAACTGGGATCATATACAAAATGTCAAGCTTTGCTAAGAAAAGGGAGGGGGGGGAACTCTATGTTGAATGGCACAATCCATTGAAATTAAAAAAAAACTGATATAAATTATTAATGTTTTGTTAGACTTCTCACAAAGCGGAACACTTTTGAGTTTTTTTGGGTATTTTTAAGCTTTTAGAACGCATCAGAATTGTTTCTGAATTTATATTTAAACTAAAAATTTTTTTCTCCAAAAATGTTAAAAAAAAAACGTAAGCCTTAGAAAAAATTTCGGCTTTGCCCGATTTGAGGGGGGAAGGGGAGGGCGCCCGCCTCCAAATCTCTTTTCCCTTTCGGCCTATTTTATTTGTGGGGGGGCACAAGGGTTCATTTGGGGGGCATTGACCCCCCTGCCCCCTGGCTACGTCCATGGTAAAATGACTGGCTTTATTAGGCAACATGTCGTTTTAGGAGTTACGATTTTGTTTGTTTTGTTTTCGATATAAAAGCCCTATTCCTTAAATATTTTAAAAAACCCAGAAAATTATTTGTCTAGTGATAATTGGAGTAAATATGACGATTAAAAAAATATCCACACCATGTAATAAATTTGCATAACAAAGCTTACTATTTTGAATAATAATGAATATTTTACATAAAGTATATTTTGTTTAGGGATGTCAAACTGGCCACGAATACGTTTCGATGTATTAAAACAAAAAGAAAATGAATTATATCTTCAATTCCTGACAACTTCTATTAATAAACAGTTGAAAAATTTTGAAAATGTGAGCTCGTAGTCTTAATTCAGAAAATTGTATAAAAATATATTTTGTTTTGGGCGTTGCAATTAAAAGAAGAACTATGGGAAAATATGTTTTTAAACGTGCAGCCGTTTCATACAAAGCATTCTACTTAGCAAGTGCTATTGTTGTACGCAGCATAAAATATATAAGTTTACGAAACTTTATGGATTCACCTTTTTTGTTCGGATATGGAAACCTCATTTATTTGAATTATAAATTGTCTCAAATACGTGATAGAGAGTTTTAGTTAACAATATCACTAATCTTTGTTTTTTATCATATTATTCTAATAAAAGTTTCTCGAATAAAATGGCAATTATAGTTCCGGTTGTATTTTGCTATAATATATCGCTCCCATCATCAAAGTTTTCTATTTGAAATGAATAAAAATCGGGTCTTAGGAGGAAATAGGAAAATGCGTAATATGCTTAATTAAATGCGATTGAAAGCTCTAAAAACTGTTGAACAATATTATTATTATTTAATCTATTATTATGAAATAACTATAAACCTTTATAGCTTTTATCATGTGTCTTTACTTTCCGTGTAATCTGTTAATTTGCGATTAATCAATATCTCATCAATTAGCTTAACAAGGCATTCTAAGTTTTTGATCATTCAAACTTAGTTCAAGCAAAACCCGGGTTTTGATGTGAAATCCATATAATGGTAAAAAAAATAAACTTGAAATTGTAAAAACAAAATTGCGGAAAAATTAGTATATCTGTTTTATTTTTTTAAAATTTTAATTAAAATATATAAACTGATTATGACTTATGTTAACTATCACTGTAACCCGTTTGTTTAGAACTAATTAATATTCTTAAGTATTTTGCTACAAAATATTACTTTTAACATTCATATTAAATTTGAAGAAAATCATATTTAGAGATGCCCGTTATATGTTAGGAAAAAAACCTTTAGACATCGTAAATCAATACCAAACAGCGCTATTATTTAAATATTATTGTAAAATTACAACAAAGCAATAACGAAGATTCCTTTTTTTAATATCTATGCTATTTTTTAGCTTTGTGATTCGATACCTCATTAGCTTATTTAAAAACCCATCTTAAAATTGTGGTTGATTATTAAATTGTCATGGGTAAAATAAAATTTAATAATTACAATACGAACAATAAATAAAACTTTGATCATATGTAATTCATCGTTTTTGATTATTTGTAATCCATCATCAGTTAGATCTAAACTATGTCATCACAAAATCAAGCTTGTTTATTTTTTAATTTTTGGATAACACGTTTGCAGCATACCGTTAGACACATAGTTCACACTGATTATTGGATTGTCGTCGATATTATACCTGAGTTGTAAACGGCCCGCGAAAAATGCCAAATAAAACAAACTCCTAAATCAAAACAGCGTTTAAAGATGCAGCTCTCTAAATGATCGGATTTGTGATTAATTGTTTTTAACTAGTTGAACAGGTTTACAAAAAAAATCCTTCAGCTTTCCAAAAATATTTTAATTCATATGATTTGCTAAAAATTCACTGTTTACAAACAAAAATGTAATGCCAAAAATATAAATGCTGGTTCTAAAAAATATTTTGTAAAGTACGTCGGTTTTTGTCCTGATAATTATTACGTTTGTGAGTCTGGTTTAAACAAAAACAAAGCTCCTTACTAGGAAAATTTGAGTGCAGGCCTTTATTGCAATCTTTTTAATGCTCGTAGTATAAAAAATAAAATCCCAGAGCTACTTTTTGTTTTATCTCAAGAAACTTATGACTTACTTTTTGTTACAGAATCCTGGTTAAACGACTCAATAACGAATGCAGAAATTTCTGACAAAAATTATAATGTTTTTAGATGGGATAGGAAAAATAAAACGAGAGGTGGGGTTTGCGTTTTTTCTAAGAAGTTTTTAAAAATTGTACAAGTTGAATTACCTGAAATTTTTTCTAATCTTGAAGTAATTGCAGTGGACATTATTAGTAATAGTGACAAATTACGTGCTGTCTGTGTGTATTTTCCTTGTAATACTGAACTAAACACCGAAAATTATGCAAAATCACTTTCTGAACTTATTGAAACATTCAGTGCAGTTGATCATCCGTGTGTGTTGTGCGGGGATTTAAATATGCCGTATATTTGCTGGAACACTAACAGTGTTCGGTGGGGCAGTGCAAACGGGAAAGCGAATGAGATATTTCTTAATAGTTGTAACTTTAATGGTTTTACTCAGTTTGTAAAAGAACCTACTCATGTCTCTGGTACATATTGGATTTAGTTTTGTTAAATCAAAGCATTAAGCTTGTAGCTTTATCATCCACTGTGAATACACTTCCAAAAAACGCATTTAAAATTTCAGTTTTTTCAAAAGAGTATTACAGCTACACTACCATCATCACGTTTAATAGGTGAAAACTTATCGTTATTTTTCATTTTGCTTCTAGCGAAATCATAAAAACCATTTAAACTTTTTGAATTTACATTTTTTTGTTCCGTTTCCTCATGAAATTTGCGAATTGTTTTATCATAAAGCTTTGCACATTCTTTGTACAAAACCTTTGCTTCGCTTGAATTTTTGAAACAATTTATAGAGCTTTCGTTTTTTAGACAATTTTTTTTTAATTTTTGTGGTATATTCAACTTTCTTTTTACGACATTTAGAAATTGGCACAAACTGCTCTATGCAATAATTATTAATTTTACAAATTTTGCTATATAGACTTTCAACAGAAGTGCATGACGCTACAATGAATTTCCAGTCGACAGTTTTGAGATAATTATTTATAGAAGCAAAATCAGCTTTTTTGAAGTTTTTATATTTTTTGTTGATGTCAAATTTTCGTTTAAAACAAAAATCTATGCGAAAATTTACACTTAAATGGTCACAAGTTTGTAAAAGGTTAGGATACTTCTAAGCTTAGAATGCTTTTGCTTTGATTTAATAAAACTAAATCCAATATGTTACCAGCAACATGAGTACGTTCTTTTACAAACTGTGTAAAACCATTAAAGTTACAACTATTAAGAAATATCTCATGCGCTTTCGCGTTTGCACTGCCCGACCGAAAACTGTTAGTGTTCACAAATATACGGCATATTTAAATCCCCGCACAACACACACGGATGCTCAACTGCACTGAGTGTTTCAATAAGTTCAGAAAGTGATTTTCGCATAATTTTTGGTGTTTAGTTCAGCATTACAAGGAAAGTACACACAGACTGCACGTAATTTGTCACTATTACTAATAATGTCCACTGCAATTACTTCAAGATTAGAAAAAATTTCAGGTAATTCAACTTGTACAATTTTTAAAAACTTCTTAGAAAAAAAAATTATTGCCAAACCCCACCTCCCGTTTTATTTTTCCTATCACATCTAAAAACATTATAATTTTTGTAAGAAATTTCTGCATTCGTTATTGAGTCGTTTAACAAGGATTATGTAAAAAAAATTAAGTAATAAGTTTCTTGATATAAAAAAAAAATTAGATCTGGGATTTTATTTTTTAAACTACGAGCATTAAAAAGATTGCAATAAAGGCCTGCACTCAAATTTTCCTAGTAAGGGGCTTTGTTTTTGTTTAAACCAGAACTAGCAAACGTAATAATTATCAGGACAAAAACCGACGTACTTTACAAAATATTTTTTAGAACCAGCATTTATATTTTTGGCATTACATTTTTGTTTGTAAACAGTGAATTTTTAGCAAATCATATGAATTAAAATATTTTTGGAAAGCTGAAGGATTTTTTTTGTAAACCTGTTCAACTAGTTAAAAACAATTAATCACAAATCCGATCATTTAGAGAGCTGCATCTTTAAACGCTGTTTTGATTTAGGAGTTTGTTTTATTTGGCATTTTTCGCGGGCCGTTTACAGACTCAGGTATAATATAGACAACAATCCAATAATCAGTGTGAACTATGTGTCTAACGGTATGCTGCAAACGTGTTATCCAAAAATTAAAAAATAAACAAGCTTGATTTTGTGATGACATAGTTTAGATGTAACTGATGATGGATTACAAATAATCAAAAACGATGGATTACATATGATCAAAGTTTTATTTATTGTTCGTATTGTAATTATTAAATTTTATTTTACCCATGACAATTTAATAATCAACCACAATTTTAAGATGGGTTTTTAAATAAGCTAATGAGGTATCGAATCACAAAGCTAAAAAATAGCATAGATATTAAAAAAAGGAATCTTCGTTATTGCTTTGTTGTAATTTTACAATAATATTTAAATAATAGCGCTGTTTGGTATTGATTTACGATGTCTAAAGGTTTTTTCCTAACATATAACGGGCATCTCTAAATATGATTTTCTTCAAATTTAATATGAATGTTAAAAGTAATATTTTGTAGCAAAATACTTAAGAATATTAATTAGTTCTAAACAAACGGGTTACAGTGATAGTTAACATAAGTCATAATCAGTTTATATATTTTAATTAAAATTTTAAAAAAATAAAACAGATATACTAATTTTTCCGCAATTTTGTTTTTACAATTTCGAGTTTATTTTTTTACCATTATATGGATTTCACATCAAAACCCGGGTTTTGCTTGAACTAAGTTTGAATGATCAAAAACTTAGAATGCCTTGTTAAGCTAATTGATAAGATCTTGATTAATCGCAAATTAACAGATTACACGGAAAGTAAAGACACATGATAAAAGCTATAAAGGTTTTATAGTTATTTCATAATAATAGATTAAATAATAATAATATTGTTCAACAGTTTTTTAGAGTTTTCAATCGCATTTAATTAAGCATATTACGCATTTTCCTATTTCCTCCTAAGACCCGATTTTTATTCATTTCAAATAGAAAACTTTGATGATGGGAGCGATATATTATGTATGGGGGTTAATCATGACGTATATGCAAATTTTATTTAAAACAGTTATAGCTTGGTTATAACTGTTATTTTATTTTATTTAAAACAATTATAACTCAGCCAAATAAAATCTATATGACTTAAAATTCAGAACATAGATAGAACTTATAAAAGAGAATCAATTGGTAGCGACGTTTTTTATTTGATATTTTTTAAGCTTAATATTAGATTTTTTGACTCAAACCTTAAATAAAAAGTTGTTATTTTTTGATAAATTTTATCGTTTTAATGGTTTAGAGAAAAAAATTGGAATTTTGAAAATTTTGTGTTTGGCCTCCCTAGCTAACTCCCAAAAATTAGGTCAAAAATAAGGGATAAAAACAACAAACATTTAATATATAAAAATATAATCAAAATCGTACACACGTCGAACAGGAAGCAAAACAAAAGCTATCTTTCTTGCAGTATATTAATTTGGCAAAAAATCGCGAAAACCACACGCATTCAACGCATCATAAAAAAATTTAAATGAGCCGGTTTTGCTGAATTTTTCAAGAAAAAATTGAAATAGTATGTTTTAACAGCATACCAAGCGGCGTTTTTATCTTGTATTAATAAAAGTTTGGTTTTTTTTGGGTCCAGGTTTTTGCACCACATTGGTCATAGTGATGACATCATTGAAAAACAATATTTTATAATCCTTTCAAAAGATAGCCAAGAGTCTGAGCTATGCTTTGATATGTCCTGTACATATTCTACCTTGCGTTATGAAGATATGGCCTTTCAAAGTTTAAGTTTTGTAGCCAGTCTGCATCATTTTTGTAAAAACTATAGATTTCAAATAAAATGAAATAAAAACAGATATGGATTAAAACAATATTAAACAATATAAAGCTAATTCTTACGGCCATTGGTTGCAAGACAAGGCTTGAACTAGTTTTTTTGCGATGTTTGATATTTTTTCTTAGATTTTGCTAAACACACGTTTTTAGGGTATTTTTAAGCGCCAAATTCGAATTTTGGGTTGCAAATTAAAATTTTAGTAATATTTAACATTATGAGGATGTTTCAATAATTGTAAAAAAGTTTTTTCTCTCAAACTTAATTTAAAATGAAATTAAAGGGTATTTTTAGACACCAAACTTGAATTTTTAGGCAAAAATTGAAAAATATAATTATTTAACCAGATGGACATATCTCAGTAATGATAAAAAATTCCAACTTAGTTTAAAATTTGATTTAACGGTATTTTTAGGTGCAAAATTTTGATTTTGGGTCAAAAAATAAAAAAAAATATTAATGAGATGAGCATCTCTCAGTAAGGTAAAAAAAAACTTTTGTCAACCTTTGTTGAAAATGTAGTTTAAGGGTATTTTTAGGCGCAAAATTTGAGTTTTGGTGTTTAAATTTAAAATTTATTGATATTTAATGAGATGAGCATGTCTTAGTAATGGTAAAAAACATTTTTTGTCAGCCTTAGTTGAAAGTGCAATTGAATGGTATTTTTAGACTCTGAATTTTGGATTAGAAATTAAAAATTATTAAGATTTAACCAGATGAGCATATCTCAGTAACGGGTAAAAACAATTTATTAAAACCTAGTTCAAAAAGCATTTTAAAAGTATTTTTAGGCGGTAAATTTAATTTTTGGGTTGGAATTGAAACTTATTAATATTTAACTAGATGTGCATATCTCAGTATCAATAAAAAAGTTTTTTTTTTCTCGAACTTAGTTAAAAATGTAATTTAAGGGTATTTTTTGGTTCCAAATTCAAATTTTGGGTTGAAAATTAAAAATTAATAATATTTAACGAGATGAACATGTCTCCGTAATAGTAAAAATTTAGTTTCTCAAACTTAGCTGAAAATAAAATTTTCTAGTAAATTTTAGTAAATTTTTTTGTAAATTTTGTGTTGGGATTTTAAAGTAATTAATTTTTGAATTAACATGAGCATCAATCTCAAACGGGAAAAATTTTAAAAGCCCTATTTTAGCTATTTTTAAATGGTCATGTCTTTTACACCGTTTTACACAATAATGCAAAAAGTCAAAATGTTTTGGGGCACAAGGTAATATTTTGCCAAAAAATCATCAGAATTGTAGACAAAAGTTTAAGTAAGTACTGCATCTTTAAGATATATATTCTGTATACAAAATAGAAAAATTTTGAAGTTCTGGAAAAATTTTATATATGCCAATTGCATTTTTACTTGTTAAGTATTTTATTCACCAACTATTTCCATGTTACCCCAATCCAATGATAAGGCGTTGTTCCTTGATCCTGCTATTTTATTTTTAAGATAACAATTTTATAATTTTCTAATACTTTTTTTGCTATTCTTTTTTAAAAGAAATTTCTTCTGTAAGCATTCATTTTTTAAACTCTTCAGGCAAGAGGATTCATTTCTTAATTATTGAATTTAGTGTGGCTTTTTATATCCTTTTAGGTCACTAAGGTTCTGGGCCTTTTATTCAAAATTCTACCCCTTAGGGTATGGGTGTCATAAGTACTAAATCTAAGGCTAAAGTGCTTTAGTGCTAAAAGGTTTTTTTGGGCTTAGTACTAAAATTAAAGCGCGGTTAAACTTAAATTAGCTGGCAAATACTTGGCAAAAAATATGGGCCTGGCAAAACGTTAGCTTTTGCCAAGAAAATGACAAATCACCAAATCTTAAATGTTCTCTCCAAACCGAAAAATTGAATATTTAATGAGATTTATATCAGTAAAAGGAAGAGGTAGGCTTAAGTCCACCCCTTCATCCTTAACCTAAAATTTTTGATCCACCTTCTAAACAAAAATCAAGTTCTTAAAGAATTTTCAAATTTTTTAAATCTGACTCCCCTTCAGATTTTTCAATCTGACACCTCAAGAGTATTTTGTTTTGAAAACCAGACGCATCCTGACCTTTTCCTAGATTTTAATTTCGATTCCAGGTCTACCCATTTAGACAACCGGTGAGGACAGAAGTACTCCCTAGGACCTCCCTCCCAGAATTTAAGATGCAATTTACCCTGGGTAACCAACCACCTGAACACCCCCCGTGGCTGCCAAAACTATACTAACTAACTTGGAGTTGAGTATGCTATTTTTACTTTAAAAATATCATAAAGTGAGTTATTTAAAAAGAATAATGCTTATAAAAACAATTAAAACGACTTTTGGTTTCAAAGTGCTGTGAGTATGGGGTTTTGTTAATTTTTGTAAATTTTTATTATTTTTGTTTAAGCATTAGAAAAGACTTTTTTTTGTTTTTTGAAGAATAATTTTGAGTTTTTAAGTACCTAATATTAAAATAATCTCATTTTTGCTATTTCATATGAGAATTTTGTTAAGTTTATTATGCAGTAAGCGTGTTTTTTTTTTGATAAAAAATCTTGCTTAAATGTGTTTTTTGCCTTTAGATAGAAAAATTATTCTTGATAGTTAATCATTTTTTATGACTATTTATATTCAAGGTTAAAACTGCAATATACAGTACAAGGGCAACTTTAAATCTGTAAAATTAACATCCAATGAATAAACGTCAAAAAGTGTTTAATGTTGAGTTTTTACTCCAAACTTAACAGTGAAATGCTGGGATATTTTTTTAAATTTATGAAAATGTTTGTATATGTCAGTTTGGCAAAAGCTACATAACGCTAAAATGCTTTAGTACTAAGCCTATTTGGGATTAGTACTAAAGCTAAGACTAAACAAATTTTGGACCTTTAGTACTTAAGCTAAGGCCTGGCTAAAGTGAAATTTCCCGGCAATCCACACCCTTAAGAGAAATTCTGGGTACGCTCTTCATGGTAATAGTCCTATTTTTATAATCTAATAATCTGAGGGGTTTTGAATAAGAATATATTGTGTTTTTTCTGTTGAACTATATATTGTGTCTTTTCTGTTGAACTATTTTAAACTGCCTTTTAAAATTTAGAACATTACGAATGGAATATGGTATGTTTGAGCACAGTTTAATATATCATGCTAACCAAACCATATCCAAACCATTTGTTCTTGACCACGATAGTAGAATTAAGCCCTTAGCCACTGATTGCTTCAGATTTAGCAATTATTATACGCTAAGCTTGTAAGCAAACAGAACAGCAAGAACTTTTGTACAACCATATGTACAAAGCGTGGTGTTGAAATCGGGAATGCTAGTACTTGCTAAGTAGAAGAGCAAAGCCAAATCAGATAGATCAAAGGAACTAAGTATAATCCTGTGATCCATCCAACCGACAGCTCTTGGCGTTTTGTGCGATAATTTTATAGGCCTCCTGACTCGCACTCGTCAGTAAAATAATCAGAACGATAACAAGTACCAGAAGCTGAAAATCTAAAACAGAGCGCATGCAAAACAATAAAATATATAACATACATTATTTATATATAAATATATATACCTACCTGCTCATTAGCCATTTTTAAAAAAACAACAAACTTTTCACAAAATAAATAAATGAATTATAACACATGTAAATACAGAGATTAAGAATAATGAATTATTAGAGATATGTTGCCAATTTATATAATTTTGGGACAAAGGAAAAAACTAGTTGCACCTAATTATTTGATTATTTTGGATAGTTAATCCCTCTAAATTATAGGGCTTATGTAAAAATTTTTTGTTTACTTCAAGCGGATTGTAAACCTTTTGTCTAGTGCAGACTTTAACTTTGGTTAAATTAAGGTACAGTATGTAAACACGACACAATAACAATTTTTATAAGTTTTTTATAAGTTATAGAATGAGACAAAATAATTAATTTTATATGGTATATGTAATAACAGTAATTTAAAATACCAAATTGATTTTAAAATCGTTGTATTTTGTTTATTATTACTTCATGAAGAAGCCATATAGATTTTAGCTAAATTTTGTAAAATTTTTTAAGTAGTGTGGACTTTAAGTTAGGTTAAAAAGATGTATGTGTAAACACGACACAATATGCTAATTTCTTGTAATTCTTACAAAATGAAGCAAAATATTTATTTTACATAGTATATAAAATAACAAATTTAATTTATAATACATAAATGATTTTTTAAAAAATATTGTATTTTATTAATTAACAAAAAGTAAGTGCAGTAGAAGATATGCACACAGAAATATAACTTAATTAAACCATTATAATTTTATTACAATAAAACAAAAGCGTTTTGAAAAACTAAAATAAAAATAAAACATTACTTTGTTTTAATCTTTTTGTGTGCATATCATAAATGGTGCGTCCCGAAATCGGGTGCAGCACAAAGGCTGCTAGCATACAATTATTTGCACAAAACATTTTTTACCACAATTTATATATTTACAATGGTGCGGCCTGGAATCCAGGTGCAGCACAAAGGCTGCAAAAATAATAATATTGAGCCGTTTGAGTTTTAACAATTTAACTTTACACAATTGTGCGGCCCGGTTATTTCCGGGTGCAGCTTTTAGCTGCAGGTTTGCAATTAGAATGATACATTTTTATTGAAAATTATCTTTAATAAATTGACTGATTTTTTGTTTATTAAACAAAGAATGTTTAATTAGAATTTGCTTATAATTTATTGTAAATTCTTTAAATTTCGCGATAAATTTATGTTTAGAAAATTTTCTCCTTACAAATGAATCAAAAAGCTGTTTAGTACTTTCTGAAAAACTATCTAGCTGACTTGAAATTCTTCCAATTAAACGTGTTTAATCCATTTGATGCAGCCGTATTACTCTCATAATCCATGTATCGAATAACTTGAAATGAAAAGTCATACTACTCATTACATACATAATACATATAGTAATTACTTAACTTACAATAATTTGTTAATATGAGTTTATTAGATTTTAAAATGGTAGCAGATTTTAAAATCTATTTATTCAAGAAAAGTCTAGTATAGAATCGTTTTATAATACTACCCGTAAGAAGAAAAATCTAAATTGACAAAAAAGTGTTTTAAATGATGCAAAAACAAAAGTCTCCTGATTTTTATAAAAAATAAACATTCTTTAATTAAAAAAAGATTTGCAACATAATTTAATAGAAAAAGCCACGCTCGCCTGTTTTAAGACAAGGCTTGAACTAGTTTATAAGTAGGACCTTAAACTAAGACAATTAAATGATGTCCTTGAATAGGTGCAGCTTTCCTTGACTAGATGAAATATTAAAAAGACTAACCACAATTTTTTTTTTAAATTTTGAGCACAAACGATTTAATAATAAAAAAATACTTTATTTGAATTATTATTTTTCAAGTTAATGGCAAATAAAATTTAGGTGACCGCGATAATTTTAGTATTGAATTGGCTATTTAACAATAAAGCCATTCAAAATTTTTAACAAAAGCGGTTTAATAATAAAGACCAATTCCCATATTTTTATAATTATATATCAAATTACTTGTTTTAGAACCTGAATGCAATTTTTCAAGGGTTAAAGTTGGTTAATAATTTTTGTAAAAAATTTTGCGTTCTTATTTGTTTAAAAAAACACGTCATAACCGCAAAATTTTAATTTGTCCGCTCATGTCTGCATTCTGATTTAATTCAACTATTCTCTGTTTTTTTTAGCGATACTGGGAAAATTTTGACAAAAAATTTTTCGTTTGAGCTCTTATAACTTTTGAACGCGCCGCATTCAATATGCAAATATCTCGCGTTAATGTCCTTGAACTTTTGGCTACCTCCTAAAAAAAATTTCAAAAATTTTGGGGGGTTAGCTCCAAAACCCCCCAAATTTAGTGGCATTTTTTTAGCCAAATTTCTAACTTTTTATAATATGGGTTCTTACGTTTGAAAATTTTTGTGCAGATTGCCCATATTTTCCTGAGCTCAAAAATTAATAATTTGTTAGGATAACCTATCTGGGTCAGCTACCCTGAGAGGTTAAAGGGGGTCAATTTTACGGTTTTTGCTAAAATTCTTTGTATGGGGGGAGCAAGTGCACTTTTTGGCATAATGTTAAAAAACTGTTTGAGCTACAAGTTTGAGACCAGGGAATTTATGCGGAATTTTAAGTTCTATGTTTTGGTGACAATAAAATAAAAATTTTTATGCCCTAAGGCACTGCAATGGGTGACCCCTAAAAATTCAACTTTTGACACAGCCCCTCTACATAGGCGAGTAATATATCATTTCAGAGCTCCCGGCGTGTTAATGTAAAAAATATAAAAAAAAATTTGCTTTTAAATGGTCGGGTAACCAAAATATAAACCACTTTGAACCCCCAAAATTAGTAAGTTGTAATTTTTTGCTTTTATTATTTATAAGCTGTGTTTATATTCGTTTGAAAGTTCTATGTGTGCTGATTGCAAAAATATTAATTTTAGGTTAAAATTTTTAATGGTTACGCGGTTACATACCCCAAAATACCCCCAAACTTGAAAAGTGGTAATTAAGTCATTTTTTCATTTTAAGTGACGTGTTTATACTCATATGAAAGTTCTTGACACACTGATCTCAAAAATATATAGTTTATTAAATTTCGTTCATTGGTTACTCAATTTTGCACCCATCAATGTACCCCCTAAAATTCTCAAGAGGTGATTTTATTGTAATACTGTCATGTTTGTACTTCTATTAAAGCGCTCGACACGTTGATGTCAAAAAAAATTATTATTCTTTAACTCAATTACCCAATGGTTACGAATTTTACAACCCATTATGTACCCCCAAAGATTTTAGAGGGTCATTTCTATATTATTTAATGTAATACCGTCTTGTTTATACTCATATAAAAGCTTTCGACACGCTGATCTTAAAATTATGAATTTCAACTCAATTTACCCAATGGTTATCATTTTTACAGCCCACAATGTACCCCTAAAAATTTTTAGGGGGAACATTATGGGTTGTAAAAGTTGTAACCATTGGGTGAATTGGGTTGAAATTCATATTTTTGAGATTAGCTGTCGAAAGCTTTAATATGAGTATAAACAAGATGGTATTACAATAAATATACAAAAATGGTCCCCTTAAATTTGTAACCACTGACCAAAATTAAATAAACTATATAATTTTAAAATCAGTGCGTCAAGAGCTTTGATATAAGTATAAATATGTCATTTAAAATTAAAAAAAAATGACAAAATTATTATTTTTCAAATTTGAGGGTATTTGGGGGTATGTAACCGGGCAACCATAAAAAATTTAACCTAAAATTAATATTTTTGCAATCAGCATGCATAGAGCATTCAAACGAATATAAACACGGCTTATAAATAATAAAAACAAAAGTTTACCGCTACTAATTTTGGGGTTATAAAGGGGTTTGTATTTTGGTTACCTTACTATTTAGAGCATTTTTTTATATTTTTAAAATTAGCACGCCGAAGGCTTTACAATGATATATTACTCGTTTATGTAGAATGGCTGTGTCAAAAGTTAAATTTTTAGGAGTCACCCATTGCAGTTCCTTAGAGTTAGGGCATAAAATTGTTTTGACTGTCACAAAATATAGAGCTTAAAATTCTGCATAAATCCCCCCGGTTTCAAATCTGTGGCTCAAATAGTTTTTGAGCATTATACCAAAAAGTGCACTTGCTACCTTCATACAAAAATTTTTAGCAATAATCGTAAAATTGACACCCTTTTAACCTATTGGGGTACCTGACCCAGATAGGTTACCCCTAACGAATTATATATTTTTGAGCTCAAGAAGGTATGGGCAATCTGCACAAAAATTTTCAGACGTAAGGACCCATATGGTAAAAAGTTAAAAATTGGGCTGAAAGAAATTGCCCCTAAATTTTGGGTTTTGGGGCTAACCCCACAAAATTTTTGAAAAAAATTTTGTCCCAGGAGGTAGTCAAAAGTTCAAGGACCTTAACGCGAGTTATTTCCATATTAATCGCGGCGTGTTCAAAAGTTATAAGAACTCAAACAGAATTTTTGTGTCAAAATTTTTTTAGTATCGCTAAAAAAACAGAGAATATGTAAAATTGTCGTAGCTGAAATTTGGGCCTCTCTGAAATACCAGTAATTGTTCAGTATTCCCAAAATCCACTAATCAACACTATGGAAGTAGAAACCGTGTCTCGCTCGGCATTGTTCCGATGGTACAAGTTCCATACGTGTACCAAAATTTGATTTGACTGTTTCAAAAGAAATTACAAATTGTTAAACATTTACATAGCATAAATCGAACACGTAGACCTCATTTTTGTGGTTATTTTTCGGATTTAAGCTTCTGAAAAAAAGTTATGAGCCAATTTGTACCCAAAAATTGTCCTTTTTTGGCATGTACAATTTATGTTATTAAGAAATTTTTTTTATTAAGCCTTTAATCGAATTATTTTTATTTTTTTTTGTATTACCAAGTGTCTGGCAGTTACAAATATACTTTTATTTTTTTCATCGTAACTACCAATTTTTTATAGTAACCGTTCAAATACCCACAAAATTTTAGTTGTAAAAAAATTAAAATTTTTGAAAAACAACTTATTTTAATAAAAATTACAATTTTGTTTGATTTTTAGGTTTTGCTTAGGCTTAGGAACAATAAATCGGTGAAAAACTAAGTTTAAATAAGCGTTTAAAGTAAAACAAATTTTCTTGTCCATGTTTTTGGTGGTCCACGTGACTTTCGAATTTTCAATTTTTTTTGAAATTTTTTGTGTTCTTCAGATTTTAGCATTGTTAAAACATAGTTTTTAATTCAGTTTGTTAGTTTACAAAATTTTTTTCTTAACATCATAAATTGCACTTGCTGAAAAAGGCCATTTTTGGGTATAAATTGGCTCATAACTTTTTACCAATAGCTTAAATCTTAAAACTAACCACAAAAATGAGGTCTACGTGTTCTATTTAGGTTATAAAAATGTTTTAAAACTTGTATTTACTGTTAAATAGGTCGAATCGAATTTTGGTAACGTATGGAACTTGTACCTGTTCCGACCTCTCTTCCTGCTGTAAAATCGGACATGCGTTTCCATTTTTACAGTATGACTCCTGCACACGTTTTCTTTGGCGGGAGAGGATCAACGGTCGAAAAGATTGTAATGATTTACACCGTTAAATTGTTGCGGGAATTCAATATGCGGTAGATATTAATAAATATGTAATAAACTCCGCCTACGTTGGCAGCTATGAGTATTTTATCTATAGAGAGTCAATAGACTTTTTTTAGGTAAAATACTAAATTAAACTAAATTTTGACTCTTGTACTTTTTGTATCATAGTAATAACAATTTTTAGTAGGAGCTGGAAGCAAAATGAAAGCGGCGAATGGGTGACAGGAGATCTAGAACGAGAGCCTAAGTTGACAACGGAAGTGGAAAAAAAATCAGCAGACCAAACGACCGTTAGCTTCGACTCCGACCCTGAAATAAGCAATGATGGTACGCCAAAGGTAATTTATAATCTTCGGCACATCAGGCGGACAACAATTTCCAGGTACAAGATAATTTTGTCAGAAATACTCAATTTAAGCCTGAGCCTAATCCTAAATTTAAATTTTAACCTATTCCTAAGCCTAAGCTTTCAATAAATTAAAATCTTAAGCCTAAACCTAAGTGTACATGAAACATGTCTGAAGATTAACAGTGCCTAGGATTATAAAAGGCCATGTCAAACGATTACGACGATGGAAAAAAGTCTCAAACGAAAGACGATAAATGCGAAGACGAAAAGCGACCCAAGGATACGGCTGAAATTTCAAAAAACAGCCAGCCTGAAAGATAAGTTTTTGAATTTGTTTTGCCGCATCCATTCATAAAAACTAATAAATTAACCCGTTGTCTGCGTTCTGTCATGGAAATTCTGACAAATAGCACATGGGCAGGCATCGCAGTTTTTAAAAATCTCTCCTAAAAGAGTATATTGCTAATTATAACTGAGTTAAAATAATGACAAATTTTAAAACTTTGCACCAAAGTCAACATTTAATTATTCGTTCCAGGCAGTTGCATATTTTACACTTAGTAAGCGTAGCTTTAAAAATACTTTACTGTCTATGTAACGCACTTTTTTGGTTTCTTTTTATTGTGAATTTCCAACAATAATCTGAAACAGTTAAAAAATTGAATAAAGCTCCCATTAAACCATTATTTAGTGTATTAGCCCTTGGCAATGGTTATCGCGGCTTAAAGTGGAAAACAAATCGCGTCTGGCTGCTTAGTTTAAAATGAATGAAATAGGGAATCAGCAAGAGAATGGGGACATTAGCTTTATCACTGAGATAAAAACGACATAAATATAAATATATTAAAATAAAATATATATCTATTATATATATATATCAGTAGCGATATGGGGCGGGGGGGGGCGAGCCGCCGCCCCCTTTTGGCCGTTTCCATACTTAGTGGGGGGGCTCCCCCCCCCCCCGCAAACCCCTTGCAGTCGCGCATATTTTTAAATAATTTAGCTAATAGTTAGCCATAATAATAATTTAGCCAATAATAATTCTTAAGCAGTTTTTAGTGCTTATTTAAAAAAATTTTCGCCTCCGGCGGCTGGGGGGACGCCCTCAAACCCCCTGGTCGATGCTCCGCATCGGCTTGATGCCGCTATTTATGTATTAAACATTTTGTGTAAGAATTAGGTTATAAAAACAAAATTAAAACTATAACTATAAGAATTGCTGGAGACAATTTCTAAGCAAGGTTTAAGTGTATATTTAAAAAATCTTCGCGCGTAACATCCCTCGCGACATTGGCAGACCGCCCCCCTCTCCCCTTGGCAAAATCCTATATACGCCCCTGATATATATATATATATATATATACATATATTTTCACGTATCAGACAGGATTTTTTGGGTTAAATCTCAAAAATCACAAAAAGTTTAAACTGGGGAATTTAGCCAACAACATATATGTCTTAACCAATTTGTTTTATTTAGTTTAATAAAAAGAACATTTTATAGGAGTATAAGACGAAGCAGTAGTGGTGCGTTGGAGCTTTATGACTCCAATAAAGGATGGACACCTGCAACCCAAGAAGAAGTGATCATTGCTTTGACAAAAGTTGTGCCAGTTAGTGACTCTGAGGACGAAGACGATAGTAAATCAACCTTTTTTGATGACACTTTTTTGTTTTCTTTTTCTTCTCAAATATTACTCAAAGCTTTCCCTCAAGACAAAGTTTGTGTGGGAATGTGCTTGTGTGTGTGTGCGTGCGTGTGTGTATGTATGTGTGTGCGTGCGTGTGTGCGGGTGGGTGGGTAGATGGGGGGGTAGGTGAATGGGAGTGTAGGTGAATTGTTGGGTAGGTGGGTGGGTGGGTGGATGCGTTGGTGGGTGGCAAATATGGAATAGGAAATATTTTACTCCATAATCTTGGACGTCTATGTAGAGTGATAGTTGACAGAAGGGTCATTGTATGATATATCTACTAGATTTAAATTTTTAAAGACTGTTGTTAAAACATATTTTGTTTATGTTCATCTGATAGTTTATTTTTTTAACAAAAATTTTCGTTAAGTTTAAAATTTAAAATTCAATTTGTATAATTTTTGTTGACAGAAAAAAGCTCTTTAAGAAATGTTTTAAAATCTTTATCAAGAAAAAACTTTTAACAAATGTTTCTACACTGTGTGTAACCCAAATTTTAAATTAAACTAATTAATTAACTAACTAACTAATTAAATTCAACTAAAAACTGTTTTTAAATCAAAATGCTACTTTTTGTTAAATTCGTTTGTTTAGTTTTTAAACAAAAAACACAATAGACTTGAAATTTTACAGTTAAAAGCTCCAGAAAACATGTTTTTGCAACCGAAAAATTTTTAAATTTTTTATTTACCATTAGCAATACGTAACTGAACGAACAACCAC
>JASAMX010010652.1:0-15184 GCA_030248175.1 Microlaimidae sp. YZB2_3 | reverse complement strand
TATTGCTCTCGAAATTTTGGGGGCTTTCTGAATAAGAAAATTTAGGGCCCCCCCCTCCCCCAAATTTCCGAATTTTTTACCCCTGACCCCCCTCTAGATTTTGAAATCTGACCCCCCCCCTCCCCTCTCGGGAAAATTTTAGGTACCTTTTTTATACTAAATTTTCTTCCAAAAACGTGAATTTTCATCACATATTCATGCTTTTACACCCTTTTTATACATGAATATGGCTTTTTATTCAATAAAATGTAGTATTATCCTATAAAAAGAACAATTATTAAAGTTATTATGGTTTAAAACTGTTTTGCTTTGGACACCGGACCCCACCTGACCCCCCTTTAGATTTCAAAATTTCGCACCCCGGGTCGACCCCCCTAAAAAGCTAAGGGGGTCCGGACTCCCCTCCTAGAATTCAAAATTCGATTTACCCCGGGTAACCACTCCCCTTTCTGAAATCTTGCTATGCCCCTGTAACATGATTTGACCAACTTGGGTCCCCCGCATAAAAAAGCAACTTGGGTCTCCCAAAAAGCAACTTAGGTCCCCTACGTCATCCACATATAACGTTTACACAAATTTACATTTTAATATATTTATTAATATTTTTTCATTTTATTTTTAATATTTTAATACCAATTGAATGTTTTATTTTTTTGTTGCATTGTGTTGCATTGCATATGTGTTTTTTGTTGTATTTGTTAAAATGAAGGGTGAAAGAAAAAAACAGGGTGTTTAACGGTGTAATATACAAAAATAAACGCGAAATATCAACTAGAGATTTTTCCACCGAAAATGCGGAGCCATAAAAGACTTTTACAATAGACCTCAAACATAGAAAGATAGTTAATTATGGTCAAGAGGATTAGTGTTTGATAAAGGTTAATAAAAATAGGGGAAGTTTTTAAGGCTGCCCTGACCCACATCTGGAATTTAAAATCTGACCCCTTTCCCCCCTCCCCCCTCGTGAAATTTTTAGGTACTTTTTTATACTAAATTTTCTTCCAAAAACGTGAATTTTCATTACATACTCATGCTTTAAGACCCTTTTATACCAGAATATCGCTTTTTCTTCAATAAAATGTAGTATTATCCTATAAAAAGAACAATTATTAAAGTTATTATGGTTTAAAACTGTTTTGCTTTGGACACCGGACCCCACCTGACCCCCCTCTAGATTTCAAAATTTCGCACCCCGGGTCGACCTCCCTAAAAAGCTCAGGGGGGGTCCGGACCGGACCCCCCTGGGACCCCCCTCCTAGAATTCAAAATTTGATTTACCCCAGGTAACCACCCCCCCTAGCTTCCCCGACCGTTCTCACCTATGAGGGGCAAGCAGGGGGGAAAGAAAAAAAGAAGGAAAAAGAGAAAAAAGAGACAAAAAAAGCGAAAATAAGGTAAAAATAGGTCTGAAATGGCTTAAAATACATTGAAATAGGCTAAAAACTGCAAAAAATTGCGATTATGGCGTCATCATAGGTCAAAAATGGCGTCATAATTTTAGGGTACTTTTTCATTTTTTGGCGGGGGGGTGGAATAAAACGAGACGAGGGGGGCGAATTCTCCAATAAAACGGGGGGGCGTTTCCTGACCATGCACAGGTCTGTGATCGCCCATCATATTTTCATTCCCTATTTTAAGAAAACAGTTGCTGATGAATCTCACCATCCTCTAAACAAGATTAAGTGACAAAATAGACTAAGATGAGAACGAAACAGTGGCGTGCCAAGGATTTCATTTCGGGGTGGGGCGGTCTGGGGGCACTACTAACCCTAAAGAAGGGTCTGGGGGCGGCAGCCCCAACAGTGGGGTCTGGGGAGGGCGAGCACCATAGGTGAGAAAGGAGGGGGTGGCAGGGTGGGGTCCACCCCCCTAGCCTCGAAATTTTGGGCCCCCCCCCTAGACGAAAATTCAGGGGGCCCCCCTCCCACCGAATTTCGGAACTTTTTACCCCTGACCCCCCTCTAGATTTTGAAATCTGACCCCCCCTCCCCCCTCGAGAAAATTTAGGTACTTTTTTATACTAAATTTTCTTCCAAAACGTGAATTTTCATCACATATTCATGCTTTTACACCCTTTTTATACATGAATATGGCTTTTTATTCAATAAAATGTAGTATTATCCTATAAAAAGAACAATTATTAAAGTTATTATGGTTTAAAACTGTTTTGCTTTGGACACCGGACCCCACCTCACCCCCTCTAGATTTCAAAATTTCGCACCCCGGGTCGACCCCCCCCCCCCCCCCCTAAAAAGCTAGGGGGGGTCCGGGACCCCCTTGGAACCCCCCTCCTAGAATTCAAAATTCAATTTACCCCGGGTAACCACCCCCCTAGCTTCCTCGACCGTGCTCACCTATGGCGAGCATAGGTGTTTTTGGTCGGGTCCGCCAGGGGGGGTCCACCCCCGGGTGAAAGGCCAAAATTTTTTAGGGGGGGAGGTCCTGACTCCCTTGGCTTTTTAGGGGGGGTCAACCCCGGGGGCGAGATTTTAAATTTAGGGGGGGAGGTCAGTGGGGTCCAATTTTTTAACAAAATTTTTTTAACTTCATAATTTAAGTGTTTTTAGGTCTAATATTAAATTTTATGTATTAAAACAGCCTATTTAGGCCTAAAAAGTGTATTTAAACACTGTTTTTAACTAAAAACCCGTGTTTTTGACAGTAAATAAAAAATATACTTCCAAATTGGTGGGGTGGGGTGTCGGGGGGTCCGCCACGCTAGGGGGGGTCAGGCCGGACCGCTCTCGAGCTTGGGGGGGGAGGTGGGGGCCCTGAATTTTTTCTAGGGGGGGGTCCAAAATTTTGGCTCTAAAGGGGGTGCACCCCTCTGCCCCCCCCCCCCAAAAAAAAACACCTATGAGGGCGAGAGCCCCCAACGGGGTCAAAGGGCAGAGCCCTTTTTCAGGGGAGGTTTGGGGGGGGCAGAATGCCCTCCAGGGGAGAAATTTTAATTGAAGGCGCTAAATTACACTAGAAATTTTAATTTCAGATAGGTTTTTTTATACCTACACATTTAAAACATGTGTTTAAAACGTTAATTAAAGAATAATAGTGTTTATAAGAGTTTTATTAAGCTGTATACCTTAATTACTGAACAGAATAATCGATTTGTAATCAAAAAACTAAGATAAATTGTCAATTTAAACTATCTGCGTGTAGCGAGTAAATTTTGCTTTTTCGACTATTAATATGCTTTTGGAAGGCATCAGAAAAGTTTCGGTATTAATATTAATGAAAAAAATTTTCCTCTCCCTAAATTTAAAAAAAATAAGGATCACCACTTACGAAAAAATTCGGCTTCACCGGATTTCGGGCGGGAAGGGGGGCGGCCGCCCTCCCCCCGGCCCCCCTCCCTGGGCACGCCACTGCAAAGAAATAAGGGTTTATGAAGACCCATCAATATAGTAACTAAACGTTTTATTTTATTATGCATTTTCAGTGGCGTGCTCAGGATTTCATTTGGGGGGCGGTCTGGGTGGGGGTAATGTTAATACTAATTCTGAAAGGGGGTCTGGGGGGCCGCAGCCCCCCAGAAATGGGGGTCTGGGGGGCGAGAGCCCCAGCGGGGTCAAGGGGCAGAGCCCCATGTCAAGGGGGTCCGTGGGACAAAATGCCCCTGGGGGAGAAAATTTTTAATTTAAGGCGCTAAAATATACAGAAATTTTACTTCCAGATAATACTTATTGCAAAATTTAAAGTTTTTTATACCTATACATTTAAAACATATGTTTAAAACGTTAATAAAAGGATAATAGTGTTTATAGTAGTTTTATCAAACATGTATGCCTTAACTAGGGTAATGCATTTAATTTCAGCACTTTTTCATTTTTCCAATGTAACTTTTCACTGTATAGCCCGATTTTCATGTTTGATAGCTCATTTTGAAGCTTTCACAATACTGCGTTGCGTCACAAAAGTTTCACTGTACAAAAGTTGTTTTTTTACTTACCTAATTAATAAGTTTTTAAAAAAATGGAAAAATGCCAAAATTAAATATGTGCATTTAATTTCGGCACTTTACAAACAATCGATTGTTCCTTAGTAAAAAAAAATCATCATTTTCAAAAATTTAAAAACCTATCATTATCTCCTTACAGTTTTCTTTAATTTAAGTTTCTACTTGTTGTTCAACGTGGAATTGGCAAAAAGTTACAGCTAAAATGCCAAATGGTATTAAAATGAGCAAAACTTGGGAAAAAAGTGCATTTAATTTCGGCACTTTTTTAAAAGACCCCCTTAATCGAGTTTAAGTCCAGTGCTATGACCCCTACGCATTTCAACGTTGTGTTTTAACTATTTACAACTACAATTTAACACCGGACCACTTAATTCAACCCATTTTTACCTACAGCAATATGTGTGCCGAAATTACACTATTTTATCTTATAATGATTGCTCACCTCAGACGCAACGTAGAACCTAAACCTAAAAATTAGGAAAATAGGCTAAATTTTACCAGGACAGTTTAATTTTTAAACCAATTTATTGCGTAATCATGAAATGCCCATGTTCTAAAAACGAGTAACAATTTTATTTTTTTGTAAATCACACAATTTCACATGAAAATATCATAACATAACAAATAAAAAGCTCACGACAGTCATCTACATATAATTAGCTCTCATTTGAGCTATCAAACGTCGTATTCCGTCCAGGATTACCAAAGATATAGTCCAAAATCAAAAATACCCAATTTGGAAAAGTGCCGAAATTAAATGTACTACCCTACTGAACAGGATAATTGATTTGAAATCAAAAAAATAAGATAAATTGTCAATATAAACTACCCGCCTATCGGGGAAATTTTGGTTTTTTTGACTATTAATATGCTTTTGGAAGGCGTCAGGAAGGTTTCTGTATTAATATTAAAGAAAACAATTTTTCTCTCCTAAAATTTAAAAAACGTAAGGGTCCCCTTACGAAAAAATCAGGCTTCGCCGGATTTCGGGAGGGGGGGGCGGGGGCGGCCGCCCCCTGGGTATCATAGGTGTTGTTTGGGGGGACAGAGGGGTGCACCCCCCCTAGAGCCAAAATTTTGGACCCCCCTAGAAAAAATTCAGGGCCCCCCTCCCCCCTAAAGCTCGAGAGCGGTCCGGCCTGACCCCCCTCCCCCCATCCTCCCGACCAACTTGAAAGTATATTTTTTTATTTACTGTCAAAAACATGGGTTTTTAGTTAAAAACAGTGTTTAAATACACTTTTTAGGCCTAAATAGGCTGTTTTAATACATAAAATTCAATATTAGACCTAAAAACACTTAAATTATTGAGTTAAAAAAATTTTGCTAAAAAATTGAACCCCCTGACTTCCCCCCTAAATTTGAAATCTCGCACCCGGGGTCGACCCCCCCCCCCTCAAAAGCCAGGGGGGGTCCGGACCCCCCCGGACCCCCCCCCCCTAAAAAATTTTGGCCTTCCACCCGGGGATGGACCCCCCCCTACCGGACCCGACCAAAAACACCTATGCTGGGTATGTTCCTGGGAGGTACATAAATCAACCAATATGATTGTTTGTTTTGCTTTCTGTGTAGTACTTATTACTTATATAAAATATTGTACTAACTTTGAAATAACATTAGCAGTAGCCAGGATATTTATGTTATGTACATATGTATACTGTAGAAAGTGACCGCTGAGTGAAGCGAAGCAGAAATTTTTTTGGTTTTTGGAGGTCAATTATTGGTACTAAAATTAGGGATGAGGACGGCCGCCCCCCGCCCAACCACTATCCTTATTTTTCCTCTTCTCCGACCGTTTCGGGGGGGCGGCCACCCCACCCGCCCCCTCCCTGGTTACGTCCCTGCAACAGTGTATAATAAAATTATCCAACCGAACCATTAATTTTGTTTCATTTTTAAGTCCAACTTTTTTCCTGTCAAAATGTTTCGAAAATTTCTTCTCTTGTTTTTACTTCTTCAATGCTAAAAAATTTGTTCGTTCAATTTAAAAAAAAACAAACAAAGTTAAGTTCCTATGTGAGTCGGTTTTAATTTAATCCACTTTGTATTTTTATTGAGTAAATTCAAGGATTTGGCCGAAAGGGCGAATCCTGATTTTTCGACATTTCTTATAAACTAAGTAAATAAACTGAAAGTAGAAATGGATTTTATTTTGAATAGATACAAAGTCACCCCCAAAACTACTATGCATTGTGGGTGAATTCAAATTTTAACTGGCAATGAAAAAGCATTAACGATCAACACGGTCAAAATCTACATAAAAGCGCCTTAGTGTTTTGTTTATCGAAGCTTGCCGTTTGCTTGCTTCCTTTTTCAGCTGCTGGTCGGTTGAATGAAACTAATGTAAATATGCAACTCATAAAGTTATAACCGAAGTTAAGTTAAGGTTGGCTTATTGTGTTTTTTTAGATTAATATATTTTTTAGATTAGATTTAAGATAAATAGCATTAGGCACCTTTATAATAAAACTTCTTAGGTACAGTTATTATTTTTATTTTTGATTTAAGTGGGTTTGGGTATATATATTCACTTCCATTAATGCATCAAATACATAAGCTTTTTCTAAACTCATTAAAACAAACACTTTTCCAATTCTACTTTTGTAAAAATTATAGATAAATCCAACGTTATTATATGTAATTTTATTTGTTTATGCTTTTATCGGTTTGTCAGTAGAGCCCTGGTACCATGTAGTTAATTGGGAAAAATGTGTAAAAAATATTTCACTTGTTTACAACACGATTCTCGATATTCTATCGGCACTTGCTGCTTCATTTTCTGGTTAAAATAAAATGTCGTCCCCTAACTCATTTTAAAGATTTTACATCCGTTCTTAAACTAAGTTTGTTTATATTAGCGTAAACGTAATGTATATAGCTTTAGCTAACACGGCGTAACAGATCGCACGTATTGGCAATTAAAGGTACACTACTATTTTGTTTGTTTCTAGTGTTTTGGTTTCGCAAACTTAGCAGAATAATAAACGATTTGAAGTTTTACAGATGACGTGGGATTTTTAAAAGTGGTGCAAAAGGCGAACGCCAAGCGCACGTATATATTATTCTTAACTTTTTTAAAACTTTTTTTGTTGCTCAGAATTGTAAAACAATTTACTTTTTTGTTGTTGTCTTTAAACGAAGTAGTAAAAGCGTGTTTTTTTTTGCCATCTGCCCATACGCGTTGCGTATATATGGGGCGAAAATTATTGATTGGGACGGACACGAAACAGCGCCCTTTAGGGTTCGCATTTGACCTTCGCGGGTTGGTAAGATTATTTTTTTTGGCTAATTCCACAATAACAAGGAAGGGATCTAGCGGACATTGGATTGATTAACCATTTTGTAGATGAACACGGTCTCGGGAGCTGGCATTTGGGGGCTTTAACTTTTAATCTCGAGTAAATGGCATTTTTGATTCCAAGACAAAATATCTAGGGGCTGCTGTAGTGCTGGGGATATACATACAGACCTGTGCACGGTCTGGAAATGCCCCCCCGCTTTATTGGAGGAATTGCCCCCCCCCCCCGTTTTTTATTGCCCCCTGCCAAAATTGAAAAAGTATCCTAAAATTATGACGCCATTTTCGACCTATAATGACGCTATCATCGCGATTTTTTTGCAGTTTTTAGCCAATTTTAATGCATTTTAAGCCATTTTAGACCTATTTTTACCTTATTTTAGCTTTGTTAGTCACTTTTTTCCCTTTTCCCTCCTTTTTTCCTTTTTCTTCTCCTTTTTCTTTCTCCCCTGCTTGCCCCCCGTTTTATTGCCCCCGTTTCAAAAAAGTTGCCCCCCGTGCCCCCTGTTTTGGAATTGCCCCCAAATAAAACCCCGGGAGGCAGTGCATAGGTCTGCATATATACAAACAAACAAGCGACTTACCTGCCTTCCAAGCGGAATGGGGAGTATCTAAACCCAGGGTGTAAAATTAGAAGGGGTTTGGGTTGGGGTAGGCTGAGCATAGGTGAGAAAGCAGGGGCAGGGTGGGGTCCACACTCTAGCCTCGAAATTTTGGGACCCCCCTTGACGGAAATCCAGGGGCATCAAATTTCCGAATTTTTTACCCCTGACCTTCCTCTAGAATTTAAAATCTCAACCCCCTCTCCCTCCTCGGGAAAATTTTAGGAACTTTTTTTATACAAATTTTTTTTCTAAAAACGTGAATTTTGAACACATATTCATGTTTTTACACCCTTTTTACACCAGAATATCGTTTTTTATTCAATAAAATGTAGTATTATCCAATGGTGAGAACGGTCGGGGAAGCTAGGGGGGTTACCCGGGGTAACTCGAATTTTGAATTCTAGAAGGGGGGTCCCAGGGAGGACCGAACCTCCCCTAGCTTTTTAGGGGGGGTCGGCCCGGGGTGCGAAATTTTGAAATCTAGAGAGGGGTCCGGTGTCCAACGCAAAACAGTTTTAAACCATAATATCTTTGAATAAAAAGCGATATTCTAGTATAAAAAGGGTGTAAAAGTATGAATATGTGATGAAAATTTACGTTTTTGGAAGAAAATTTACTAAAAAAAAGTACCAGGTACCTAAAAATTTTCCGAGGTTGGAGGGGGGGGGGGGGGTCAGATTTCAAATTCTAAAGAGGGGACAGGAGTAAAAAATTTGGGGGCAAGGGGGGCCCTAGATTTTCGTCTATGGGGGGGGGTCCCAAAATTTCGAGGCTAGGGGGGGGGTGGAGGTGGACCATACATGGACAAGTGGACAAGTTGGTCCGGAGTGGGGGGGGTTAAACCAGGGACGTAGCCAGAGTTTCATTTTGGGAGGGGCGGAGCCCCCCTTAATTTTTGAAAACGTTAAAAAAGCAGGGATAAACGTAGATAAACTGTTTTTGGCCTAATAACCTATTATCTAATGTTTTTAGCGGTAAAAACATGTTTTCTAGTTAAAAATTAAATAAGCACACATTGGCAGAGCCTGGATTTTACAAAAAAGGAATTTAGAGACGTTAGTTTCAGACCCCTTGGCTAAACCCACATTGTAAACCAAAGCACATGAGCAGCATCTCGGCTCCATGTTTTCTAGGGTACCTACTATATAAGGGGGCGGAGGAGGAGGGGGGGGGGGGGGGTTTTTTGTTTTTTTTTGTTTCTTATATACTTATATATATATATATATATATATATATATATATATGGCAACATAAATAACGAGATATATATGTTATGTATGTATGTATACTATAGAAAGTGACCGCTGAGCAAAGCAAAGCGGAACGAATTTTTGGTTTTTGGGGGTCCATTGCGGTACTAAAATTATTTTAAAGTTTGGCGCCGAGCGATTAACGAGGCGCTAGAAAATTTTGAATTTTTAGCCTCTGAAAACCCCCAAATTTTACTATCTGGCGACCATTTCGGGGGGGGGGCGGCCGCCCCCCCCCACCATAGGTGAGAAAGGGGGGGGGTGCAGGGTGGGGTCCACCCCCCCTAGCCTCGGAATTTTGGGGGGCCCCCCCTAGACGAAAATCTAGGACCCCCCCTCCCCCCAAATTTCCGAATTTTTTACCCCTGACCCCCCTCTAGATTTTAAAATCTGACCCCCCCCCCTCGGGAAAATTTTAGGTATCTTTTTTATACTAAATTTTCTTCCAAAAACGTGCATTTTAATCACATATTCATGCGTTTACTCCCTTTTTATACATGAATATGGCTTTTTATTCAATAAAATGTAGTATTATCCTATAAAAAGAACAATTATTAAAGTTATGGTTTAAAACTGTTTTGCTTTGGAAACTGGACCCCACCTGAACCCCCTCTAGATTTCAAAATTTCGCACCCCGGGTCGATCCCCCCTAAAAAACTAGGGGGGTCCGGACCCCCCTCCTAGAATTCAAAATTCGATTTACCCCGGGTAACCACCCCCCCTAGCTTCCCCGACCGTGCTCACCTATGCGCCCAACCACTATCCTTATTTTTCCCCCTGTCCGACCGTTTCGGGGGGGGGGGGGCGGCCGCCCCACCCCCCGCCCCCCCCCCCTGGCCACGTCCCTGGGTTAAACCCCAAATTAGGGGGGGATTAAAATCTGAGAAACAAAATACCTATATGGTTTTTTTCTGGAGTGCATTTTACCCATATCGTTTTTCGATTTTGAAGTAAAAATAGGTAAAAAACGCTAATTTTAGGTCAAAAAGCCCTTTTGATTGCATTTTTGAGCTTTTTATTGCTTAAAACATTCATTTTGACCTCAAAACTTAAGTGTGGAGGCAGTTAGAAGTCATTTTAAAGAATTTTTTCTTCATTTTTGGGGATAAACCCCCTTCTCAGAATTTGGGGGTTAACCTCCCCCCAACCCCCCACGTGCCCGTATATGGGGTGGACCCCACCCTGCCCTCCCTTTCTCACCTATATTATCCTATTAAATGAACAATTATTAAAGTTATTATGGTTTAAAACTGTTTTGCTTTAGACACCGGACCCCACTTGACCTCCCTCTAGATTTCAAAATTTTGCACCCCGGGTCGACCCATCCTAAAAAGTTAGGAGGGGGTCCGGCGGACCCCCCTGGCTGGGACCCCCCTCCTAGAATTCAAAATTAAATTTACCCTGGGTAACCACCTTCCCCTAGCTGCCCGGACCGTTCTCACCTATGAGGCTGAGAGTCCGAAATGAAACATAACACTGTTTTAAATTATTCATTGTTTGTTTTAAATTAATCATTGTTTTTAAGTGATTATTAAGTTAGTAAATCGTTATTTTAGCTAAAAAAGTGCAAAAACAGTGATTTTGTTAAAAATTTAGGTTAAAAAAATAAGATAAAAATATGGTTTAAAAAAAGTTATTTCGCATAAACCAGGATACGCAAGGCCGATGTTGCTCAGCACTAATTGCGCAACCAAATACTACATATAACAATATATTAACAAAGAATAGTATCACAATGCAGTGTGTCTCAGCGGCGACTCGATCCAAGGACCTTCAGTATGCAAGACGTAAGATCTGCCACTGCGCCACAGCCTCGACCGTGTACTTATCAATGATTTTATTGTACCTCAGTGATTTTAAACTATTGTTCTATAGGTATAACTTGCGTAAGTTCGGCTAATTGGCTCTAATGCTTTAAATAATTTTAAAAATTAGCATTCTGTTTTGCCATACTGATTGCGTGTAGCGTGTTACAAAATCAAATGCATAAAGTAATAAGAATGGTTTTGTTGATGCAACTTCTAAAGAACTTACCCTGCCCCCGCTTTTTCTGTTTCGCTTCGTTCGATTGAAAACAAAGGTTAACCTTGATTTTTTATCTACGAATTAAATTTTGTTTTAGAAAAAATATATAACATATTGTATTGGATTTTCCGTTTTAATTTTTTTATCCAAACGACAAATGTATACACGATAATACAACACCCACGAATTTTACTGGCGGTACGATTTCTTTTTTTCTCGAGTAAATCCTGTCCCAACCCGTTTTTCCGATTTTTGATGAGTCGTTTCTGTCCTTTCGCCCGTTTATTCTATACATTCGAATTGAATTGCAAAAGTCGGAGGTTTTTTGCGTCAATCGCGTTGAAATCGCGCTAAATGGCCAATTTATTTGCGGGCGAGGTTTGGGAGTTTTTAACCGGCGTTTTTGTCGTGATTGCCCTACTAATCGAACAATGTTGTTATAATCAAATGATGAATAAATGATTTACTATTACACTACTACTTGGACTACTAAATAAGCCAGTTAAATTTTTATTGATTTCATAATGTTGGCAGAACCCGTTAAATTAAATAGATAGTTTTTTTGACTTTTTTTTGAAAAGCCTTAATTCTTCTGTTCCATTTTTAAATTGCGTCCCTATTCTAGCTGTAATATTGATTGTAACCAATACTTAATTCCTACCTTTGTAAAAAAATAAGTTTTAAGTTGTATAATTTTTTAAATTTTTTCTTGCGCTTCGCTTTGCTCAGCGTTCGGTCAATGTGAACCAAATGTTTTAGCAAACGTAAAATTCTACATCCCTTGTGTACCAAACCAATATGTGGGCATATAAATTGTTTTGTTTTTTTATTAAATGAAAAATATATAGCCAAAGCCAATATATGACATTTTGAACCCCACCACGTTGGACACTTTTTTCAAAATTGGCATTTTTTTCTCTTCCGAAATAGATATATAGGTACTTGTTACGCCCTGCTTATGTAACCTGTTTGTTAGCTGTTCAATCATAGGTCACCGACCTTCGACGGCTAGGGGTAGGGTCCACACCCCGGGGTGTTTTGGTTTTTGACCTCTAGGGGGGGTCACACCACGGGATGTTTTTTTTTTTTGAAAAAAACACCTCGGGGTGCTTAGGGTTTTCGAGTCTTTAGGGGGGTTCATGGTCTTTAGGGAGGGTTTTCGAGTCTTTAGGGGGGTTCATGGTCTTTAGGGGGGGGGGGTGCTACCGAAATAAAAAGCGTAAAAAACATTCTCATAATTATGCAGGTATCTTTTTTGTCGTATTAATTGCTTCAGGGTTAAATAATGGTCAGTTTTCTTGTATTTTCTAGTTAAATAAAACTATTAGTAATTATTTATAATCAATATTTATATGGTTCGTCAGTAGTAACAGTAGGTTTTGTCGTACAACTTTGGTCAAGAAGCAATAAACTGTTTCATGTTGTTTAAAACGGCGGCAGCGGCGGCCCACCACCAATAAATATTTTAATTTTTTTTCCTACATTGTCAGTCAAGCAACAAATATTTATATGGTTTATGTTTTATGGTGTAATTGTTGTATGTTGGTTAAATTTTATATAAAACAATAAAGTGTTGTTATATTTCTTAGGATATTATTTGATTTGTTTTTGTTTTTTTTGAGCTGTACAGTGAGTGCCGTGCCGTCATTTTACTTTAAAATAAAAAGAAACTAAAAAAATATAAACTGTTGGGGGGGGGTGTAGTGTAGGCAGGGGGGCGATGGAGTGGTGGGGGGGGGTGGCCCGTTACAAATCCCTTTGGTAGGGGGGTTTGCCCGGTCTGGATATGGTTGATATGGGGGAGGGGTCGAAAATGGGCCTTGGGGGGGTCAGGGGTTCAAGGGGTCGAAGGGGGGGGGTCAAAAATGGACCTTAGAGGGGGGGGGGGCGGTGCCACCCCCCCACCACCCCCCCCCATCGAGTGACCTATGTGTTCAATTGGTATAATATGCAGACCTGTGCACGGTCTGGAAATGCCCCCGTTTTATTGGAGGATTTGCCCCCCGTTTTATTACCCCCCCGCCAAAAAATAAAAAAGTGAAAAAGGACCCTCAAATTATGACGCCTTTTTTGACCTATGATGACGCCATCATCGCAATTTTTTTGCAGTTTTCAGCCTATTTTAATGTATTTTAAGCCATTTCAATGCTATTTTTACCTTATTTTCGCTTTTTTGTCCCTTTTTTCTCTTTTCCCTTCTTTTTTTCTCTTTTTTCTCCTTTTTTTTCTCTTTTTTTCTTCCCCCCTGCTTGCCCCCGTTTCAAAAAAGTTCTCCCCGTGCCCCCCCCGTTTTGGAATCGCTCCCCCCCGTTTAAACCCCGGGGGGCAGTGCACAGGTCTGAATATGTCAATCCAATCATCCGAGATTTTTTTGTTTGGGGTTCCTTTAAAACCTAAAACTTCTTTTACCTGACGTCCATAAATGAACACGGTCAAAAAGCTATGGGGGGTGTTTACCCCGGGTAAATGACATTTCAAAATCTAGGAAGGGGTCTTAAGGGGGGTCGACCCCCCTAGCTTTCTAGGAGGGGTCGACCCTGGGTGGAAGATTTTGAAACCTAGAGGGGGGTCAGGTTGGGTCCAATGTCCGAAGCAAAATAGTTTTAAACCATTAAAGGTTTAATAATAGTTTTTTTATAAGATAATACAATATTTTATTGAATAAAAAGCGATATTCTGATATAGAAAAGGTGTTTAAAACATAAATTGGTGTTAAAAATTCACGTCACATTTTTGGAAGAAAATTTAGTATAAAAAAGTACTTAAAATTTTCCCGAGAGGGGAGGGGGGGTCAGATTTCAAAATCTAGAGGGAGTCAGGGGTAAAAAATTCGAAAATTTGGGGGGAGGGGGGCCCTGGATTTTTTTCTGGAGAGGGGGAGGCAAAATTTCGAGGCTAGGGGGTAAACTTGGACCCCACCCTAACCCCCCTTGCTCATCTATGCTAACGTCTGTGCAAGCATGCTTCTACTTTCATTTTTATTTAAACCTGTTTTAGTTAAAATATATAAATGTCATGGGAGTTGCTGTGGTTTTCCTAACAATAAATAGCAGAAAGAAAGGAAGGCCTTGGAATGTGATGCGATTTAATTTCAACTGTCGTTTGTTGAAAGCGAATGGGCTCTAAAATTTCAAAAAGCGGCAAAAACCCACTATTATGAGCTCACGGCCGCAGAATTCCAGCATGAAAAAAGGTGGATAATATGTTTTTACTTAGGGTTCTTCTTCTCCAAATCGGAATGTCGCTCACATATAGGTAAGGTATGGACATCTAAAACATTATTATGTCTTATCTATCATTATTACTATAAATGAGTTTTGCACTACATTTATCTTCTATGCCTCGTTTGTTGTATAATTTTTATCTACAGCAAATTAACTTTGTTCTAATAAATAATCAAATCACTTACTTAAGCCCTTCAATATTAAAAGTAGGTCCACAGACCACAACATTAGTTGGACTAAGCCTAAGACTAAGATAGTTCGACTGAGCCAAGTTCTTTAAGCTAAAGCGAAAACTTATACGCCTGTAAGTATAAAAACCACCCTCTTGATCATAGGTGAGCAGCCTTCCGGATTTTAGTGTGGGGTATGTTCGACCCCCGAAATTAAAGGGGGGTGTTTAAAAAAAGTAATTTAAGGTAACGACCCCAAAATAATCTTTAAACTGTCCAGTGTCCACACCACCTACCTTAAGATTTGGGCATACATGGGCACACTCCCCCATACACTCTTCACGTCAGCTTAGCGTTAGCGCTAGGATATGTAACGTGGCTATGTATAATAAGAGTACATGAAATTTAGATATCCAATAAATCTATTAATTGGATTGGATTAATATTGTATATGAAAACAGCCGCAATCGATAGAAATTTTTTACGCTATCCATGGAAGAGAAGACGCTGACGATTTTGAACGTCGGAATTTCGAGTGAGATCGTCGCCGACGCTTTCAGGTAGGTACTTAACCTCCTGGCTTTTCCTACCCAGCTTTTTATATACCTGTTTGTGTTTGGCGAGCGCTTATGTCTGTCGAATGAAAGTGTGGTG
>JASAMX010010651.1:0-19906 GCA_030248175.1 Microlaimidae sp. YZB2_3 | reverse complement strand
CATGTATGCCCTGTTCCCCCCCCCCTGGGTACGGCCATGTTCATAACATACGCTTTAGTTCAATAAAATATTATAATACGCATCATGTTGCGTAGTAAGAACGGTCGTTTCGCAAGTTATGTACTATGTAGTAACTTAACTTAAATCGTAAAAAATATCAACTTTGCCAACTTTAGACAGTAGAACAGGGAAATTAGCATATATTTTAAGATTCTCAGCGTTGTTACCGACCGTTCACAAGTTCACCACATTAATAAAAAGTTTTTTTATTTAAGTTACTACATTAATAATACATGTTTTCACCAACGTTACTTTTTATACTTCAGCGTAAAATTTTTAAATAAACTTTGGAAAATTTTAAAAATAATATAAGTGGTATCCAGTCGTAAAACGATCGCATTTATTTACATAATCAAATTAAAAGCTATAAAAGCTCGAATATCAATCTTATTTTGAAAAAAAAAATTTTACAATAAAAATGATTGATCTGGAATGCTTAATAAAAACAACGATTCAATTTTCAATCCTAGCTCATTAATAAACTCATAGCGTTAGCTACGTTGCCCGGGGCATCGACACTTAAGAACGCTTAAAATCGGTCGTTTAAAAGTCGAATTTCCGGAACTCGCTCTACTTTAAACAGTTCTCCAGGGCATGATAGTGGAGGGTATGATACAAGATGACGTGAATATTATTCATAGAAGTTATGCTGGATTCGAATTACAAACTGATGTCATTCGAATTACAAACTTTTCTATGAAATTCAAAATTGTTTGAGAAATTTTTTATTAACAACAAGCCCCAAAAAATCAAAAATATGTTTTCACTAAGTTTAAGAAATCGGCTGATTTTAATTTGTACTATTTTTTATATTTTATGTGATATTACACTGTATCTTGTTCTCGTGTTTGTCTGTTGTTGGCTTTCGTTTAAATAAACATTTTAACGCTTTCTTCAATTTGACATTTAATGAAAAATCACGACGGTTAATGATGTACACAAAGGTCTCAAGAAGGTTTAAAATAATTTGTATATGACGTTTAATTTGTATATGACGTTGGTTGACGGAAAAAAACACGATCATAATACATAAAATAACAAATATAAAACTTTTTCTATGAAGAAAAACGACGAAAATTCGAATGTACACAAAGGTCTCGAAGAGGATTTTGCATGGAAAAGGAGGCAATATAAAAACGGACGCCCAAAATACTTAGAAATTTCTTACGGTAATTATAACAAAAATAATATACCGAAAAATGTGCAACTCGTATATAAAAAAGTATGGAAAGGTAGGCCATTATAATGAGCCTCTAAAATTCGCCAAATTAAAATGACTACAATGCCATTATAATGGAGGGTCCCATTTATATGAAGAGGCTCATTATAATGACTTACTTTTCCGTACTTTTTTATATAGAAGTTGCACATTTTTCGGTATATTATATAATTTTGATTATAATACGCCGTAGAATAATGCCCCATAGAATAAACTAAATAATAATTAGAGGATTTATTTATTGACGCTTCGTAGTTAAACCGCTCATCATGTAAGTATATCTGGCACCCAGCACGATATTTACTGTAATTAAATGGTGATGTGCGGTTTTACAGTAATTACCGTGCTGAATGCCGGCTATACTTACATGTTAAATGAAAAGATGAGCGGTTTAACTACGATGTGTTTATAAAAAGAAGATCTCCATCCAAATTTACTCCTTCATTGAACCGCTCCAAAATATTTTTTTTAATTTAAAATTAAACGTTTTTTTAATTTTTAACAGAAAAATGTAGGAGTTAAGTTGAGAGGAGACGTGTACGTTTTGTTAATGGATTTATGAATTATTAGCCAGATTACTCCATGCTGTATTCAATTTTTGCATGATAATTGCCCTTTAATATTTTTTTGTTCCAAATTTATTTTCCTAAAATTTTTTTACTGTATTTTTAATTTGTGGTTTTATTCGCCTCCTTTTTTACTAACATTATTTTACAAAAACCTCTTTAAGACCTTTCTGTACATTTGAATTTCCGTCCTAATTCTTCATAAAAAAACAGCTGATAGTGCATATTTTGCTTCTTCTTTTTTTTTTGGTGATATACAAATTATTTTTAATTCTTCTCAAGACCTTTGTGTACATTGAATTTACTGTCGTGATTCTCCATATACTAACGTTTGATTTTTGACAGATCTAGGCTTACGGATGTCAGAAAACAAAACATGTAGAATTCACCAGTCACGTAGGAAATAATTTGCATAAGCATGATTGTCACACAGCTGATTGGTCGTTTTGTATGATGGTTATTTCAGTAATAATACGTTCAGCAGTTTGCGCGCTTTTCCAGCAAAAGTATGGTACTTAGACAAAAACGAGCGCACTGTTTAACGAAATCGCAGTATGCAGATTATTCTTTACGTGACTTTAATTGATTATTATCACCGCAGTGGTGTGCGGGGGAGCGACGGGTATATTCATACACATACATGAGCAAAGGGGGGTTTAATCCAAAAGGGGGTTTAATCCGGAATTAGGGAGGTTAAAATCCAAAAAAACACATTTTGCCCATGTCGTTTTTTTTTTCCGGAGTGCATTTTACTCTTATAGTTTTTTTTTTTTAAATAGAAAAATATGTAAAAACCGCTAATATTATGCCAAAAAAAATTTTTTTTTCATATTTTTAATTAAAATTGAAAAACGATATGGGTAAAATGCACTCCAGAAAAAAACGATTGGGTATTTTGTGTTTCTCGGATTTCAACGCCCTCCCCTAATTTGGGGTTTAACCCCCCCACTACGGACCAACTTGCCCATGTATGCCGGAGCTCCGCCCCATTTTTGTACCAATTTTATAAGTAATTAGAAAGTCATACCATAGATTATTTTGTGAAAATTTGTTTCTAAATTAAATTTCTTAAAAAACTTATTCAAAACGCTAAAATAGTCTTAAAAATGTAAACAAAGTAACTTAAAATGTATTTCAAGCTTAAATAAGCTTAAAATCGCTCATTTAAAGGGCGGAGCTCCAGAGCTCCCTTCGCTTTAAATGGCCGGAACTTCGAAGCATGATATTGAAAGGTAGGAACTAGGGCCCGACCGGATATCCGGTCCGGTCCGGTGGATCCGTATCTGCGGCCATTTTTTGATCCGGACCGGTGCGGCCGGATCTTTTTTTAAAAAACCGGATCTAAATTTTTTTACATGAATATAATAGAATTTCTATTATTTTATCTTATTTTAACACTCCCAACAAAATTTTTGACTTATGCTGTTATCCGACGATGGGATAAATGTTTTGACCTATAGCCATGATGGGTCTTTTTGTTTTTTGGTTGTGTCTTTGATCTTGTTAATTATATTTAATTTAATTTTCAAGCTTTTAAGTGCAGAGTCCTTTAGAGCTGTCTTGTTGATGATTTTTTTTTTATTTTGATTTTTAAGCGCTATAAAAATAAAATCCAAAATTCAAGCTTTGGCATGTTGTGTCACCTCCCAAGGGGAGCCAACTAGCTTTGCAGTTTCTTTTATTATAAAAACATGACAGAGTTGTTTTATATACCTAACATAATTATGTAACATTAATTTTGTTTATAATTTTTTGTCATTATTTTAATATATTTATGTTATTAGTACGATTATTTAAAAATTAAAATTAAAATTGTTAGCTTGTTGCATGGCCTTTTAAGACAGGAATAAGTAGTAAATAGTTTTATTCTACGTTTCAACCTGATAACACAGGCTTTCGTCAGAAAATCTAAAAATATATATATAATGGTATGAATTAAAAACAAACTAAAACACGAGAATAAAGATTACAATATAAAAAATATAAATATAGGTTTAAAAAACGCAATTTACAATTAAATCTTTGCTATAAAATTTTATAGATATCCGGTACTAATTTATATATTTCGGTACTATGAATATTTAGAAAATCTTTATTGTCCTTATTAGCTGATATAAAACAAGCTTCTTTAAAACAACGAGCAAAATAGTTATTATCACACGCCAAAAACTTCGTAAAACTTAAATTATGTCCAGTATTTCTCGAATGTAAAGAAAGCGATGAAAGTGAGTAGTCCGTTGCACTGCTTTTTGCTGCTCTTACGTGTTATGAAAGACGTTGTGATAAGCACGTGTTGAAAGTCCAATGTAAAATGCACTACAAATGTCACAAGAAATCAAATATATACTACACTTTTGTAAAGATTCCTTTTTTTGTCAAGATTGCAAGAGAGTCCGCGTCCAGAAAATCTTGACAAAAAAAGTGTAGTATATTTGATTTCTTGTGACATTAAAACTGTCACAATGTGCACTACAAATGTCACAAGAAATCAAATATACTACACTTTTTTTGTCGAGATTTTTTGGACAATATGATAAAAAAGAAATGACCGTTAAGAAATAGGCGTATCAGCTAATAAGGACAATAACGATTTTCTAAATATTCATAGTACCGAAATATGATATCTTTTAAATTTTATTGCCAAAATTTAATTGTAAATCGCGTTTTTTAAACTTACATTTTTATTTTTTATATTGTAATCTTTATTCTCGTGTTTTAGTGTGTTTTTAGTTCATACTATTATATATATATATATTTTTAGATTTCCTGACAAAGGCCTGTGTTTTATCAGGTTGAAACGTAGAATAAAACTATTTACTACTTATTTCTGTCTTAAAACGCCATACAACAAGCTAACAATTTTAATCTTAAGCTTTTTAAATCGTACTAATAAAATAAATATATTAAAATAATGACAAAAGATTATAAACAAAATTAATGTTACATAATTATGTTAGGTATATAAAACAACTCTGTCATGTTTTTATAATAAAAGAAACTGCAAAGCTAGTTGGTTCCCCTTGGGAGGTGACACAACATGCCAAAGCTTAAATTTTGGATTTTATTTTTATAGCGCTTAAAAACCAAAATATTACTAGTGATTGAGCTATAGAAAATTGAAAAGAATATATTATGAAAACTTCTAAACAAATTACCAAACCAACTGTCACAATCCCCTGAAAGTATACTAGCCTTATTTTTAAAACCTTTAACAAATGTTCTGGGTGAACCTTTAACTATAATTTATCGAAAACAAAAATAAAACCAAAATGCGTAAAATAGAGTAGTCAAACAATAATTTTAAACAGTTATTTGATATAAAAAATGAAAAAAAAAATTATTGTTTAAATTCTATTAAAAGGCAACAAGAAAGAAATATGCATATACTTAAGTATATAGAGCAAAAACTCTGATTTGTTTTTTAGGTAATATATAACTTAAAAAAAACAAAGTATACACAATACAAAACAAAAAATACATAAAAGCTTGAAAATTAAATTGAATATAATTAACAAAATCACAGACACAACCAAAAAACAAAAAGACCCATCATGGCCATAGGTCAAAACATTTATCCCATCGCGAGATAATAGCATAAGTCAACATTTTTGTTAGGAGTGTCAAAATAAGATAAAATAATAGTAATTTTATTATATTCATGTAAAAAAATTAGATCCGGTTTTTTTAAAAAAAAGATCCGGCCGCACCGGCCCGGATCAAAAAATGGCCGGATATACGGATCCACCGGACTGGACCGGATATCCGGTCGGGCCCTAGTTCCTACCTTTCAATATCATGCTCCGGAGCTCCGACCATTTAAAGCAACGGAAGCTCTGGGGCTCTGCTCCTTACATGAGCGATTTTAAGCTTGTTTATGGTTCAAATACATTTAAAGTTACTCTATTATTGTATTTTTAAAACTATTTCTGGCGTCTTAAACAAGTTTTGAAAAAAAAATTTAATTTACAAAAAGTTTTCACAAAATAATCTATGAAATCACTCGTTAATTATTCATAAAATGTTGGTACAAAAATAGGGCGGAGCTCCGGCATACATGGGCAAGTTGGTCCCCGTAGTGGGGAGGGGGTTTAACCCCAAATTAGGGGAGGGCGTTGAAATCCGAGAAACGCAAAATACCCAATCGTTTTTTTTCTGGAGTGCATTTTACCCATATCGTTTTTCAATTTTAATGAAAAATAGGTAAAAAAAAAGTTTTTTGGCCTAATATTAGCGGTTTTTACATATTTTTCCATTTTTAATCAAAAAACGATAAGAGTAAAATGCACTCCGGAAAAAAAAACGACATGGGTAAAATGTGTTTTTTTGGATTTTAACCTCCCTAATTCCGGGTTAAACCCCCCTTTGGATTAAACCCCCCTTTGCCCATGTATGTGTATGAATATACCCGTCGCTCTCTCGCACCACTCGTGATAATAATCAATTAAAGTTACGTAAAGAATAATCTGCATACGATTTCGTTAAACAGTGCGCTCGCAACTGTCTAAGTACCATACTTTTGCTGGAAAAGCGCGCAAACTGCTGAACGTATTATTACTGAAATAACCATCATACAAAACGACCAATCAGCTGTATGACAATCATGCTTATGCAAATTATTTCCTACGTGACTGGTGAATTCCACATGTTTTGTTTTCTGACATCCGTAAGCCTAGATCTGTCAAAAATCAAACGTTAGTATATGGAGAATCACGACAGTAAATTCAATGTACACAAAGGTCTTGAGAAGAATTAAAAATAATTTGTATATGACCAAAAAAATGAAGAAGTAAAATATGCAGCTGTTTTTTTATGAAGAATTAGGACGGAAATTCAAATGTACAGAAAGGTCTTGATGAGGTTTTTGTAAAATAATATTAGTAAAAAAGGAGGCGAATAAAACCACACATTAAAAATACAGTAAAAAAATTTTAGGGAAATAAATTTTGAACAAAAAAATATTAAAGGGCAATTATCATGCAAAAATTGAATACAGCATGGAGTAATCTGGCTAATAATTCATAAATCCATTAACAAAACGTACACGTCTCCTCTCAACTTAACTCCTACATTTTTCTGTTAAAAATTAAAAAAACGTTTAATTTTAAATTAAAAAAAATATTTTGGAGCGGTTCAATGAAGGAGTAAATTTGGATGGAGATCTTCTTTTTTATAAATAAATCCTCTCATCTTTTCATTTAAATGTTGTTAGCCGGCACAGCAGGTAATTACTGTAAAACCGCACACACCATTTAATTACAGTAAATATCGTGGGGGGGGGCTCGGGGCATTCTTAGGGCGGTTCTACGGGGTTAAAAACGTCTATTAGTTTTTCATGGGGCATTTTCCGGGTATTATAATCAAAATTATATAATATACCGAAAAATGTGCAACTTTTATATAAAAAAGTACGGAAAAGTTTGCCATTATAATGAGCCTCTTCATATAAATGGCACCCTCCATTATAATGGCATTGTAGTCATTTTAATTTGGCGAATTTTAGAGGCTCATTATAATGGCCTACCTTTCCGTACTTTTTTATATACGAGTTGCACATTTTTCGGTATATTATTTTTGTTATAACTACCGTAAGAAATTTCTAAGTATTTTTGGCGTTCGTTTTTATATCGCCTCCTTTTCCATGCAAAGTCCTCTTCGAGACCTTTGTGTACATTCGAATTTCCGTAGAAAAAAATGTTTTATATTTGTTATTTTATGTATTATGATCGTGTTTTTTTCCGTCAACCAACGTCATATACAAATTAAACGTCATATACAAATTATTTTAAACATTCTTGAGACCTTTGTGTACATCATTAACCGTTGTGATTTTGCATTAAATGTCAAATTGAAGAAAGCGTTAAAATGTTTATTTAAACGAAAGCCAACAACAGACAAACACGAGAACAAGATACAGTGTAATATCACATAAAATATAAAAAATAGTACAAATTAAAATCAGCCGATTTCTTAAACTTAGTGAAAACATATTTTTGATTTTTTGGGGCTTGTGGTTAATAAAAAATTTCTCAAACAATTTTGAATTTCATAGAAAAGTTTGTAATTCGAATGACATCAGTTTGTAATTCGAATCCAGCATAACTTCTATGAATAAAATTCACGTCATCTAGTATCATACCCTCCACTATCATGCCATGGAGAACTGTTTAAAGTAGAGCGAGTTCCGGAAATTCGACTTTTAAACGACCGATTTTAAGCGTTCTTAAGTGTCGATGCCCCGGGCAACGTAGCTAACGCTATGAGTTTATTAATGAGCTAGGATTCAAAATTGAATCGTTGTTTTTATTAAGCATTCCAGATCAATCATTTTTATTGTAAAATTTTTTTTCAAAATAAGATTGATATTCGAGCTTTTATAGCTTTTAATTTGATTATGTAAATAAATGCGATCGTTTTACGACTGAATACCACTTACATTATTTTTAAAATTTTCCACAGTTTATTTAAAAATTTTACGCTGAAGTATAAAAAGTAACGTGGTGAAAACATGTATTATTAATATAGTAACTTAAATTAAAAAAAAAACAACTTTTTATTAATGTGGTGAACTTGTGAACGGTCGGTAACAACTCTGAGAATCTTAAAATATATGCTAATTTCTCTGTTCTACTGTCTAAAGTTGGCAAAGTTGATATTTTTTACGATTCAAGTTAAGTTAGTACATAGTACATAACTTGCGAAACGACCGTTCTTACTACGCAACCTGATGCGTATTATAATATTTTATTGAACTAAAGCGTCTGTTATGAACATGGCCGTACCCAGGGGGGGAACAGGGCATACATGGGCACAGAGGGGGGAAGGGGTTGGGGGGGCGGGCCGGGGGGGGGGGGGGGGGTTAACCCCCCGAGGGAAACACAAGTTCATATCGTTTTTTTTTTCTGGAGAGCTATTTTACCCATAGAGTTTTATTCGATTTTGAAGGAAAAATAGGTTAAAAAAACACAAATTTTGGTCGGAAAGGCCTTTTTATTGGTTTAAAACATTCATTTTTGACCTCAAAACTTAAGTTCGGAGGCAAAAGCCTAGAAGTCATTTTAACATACATTTTTTTCTTCATTTTTCCAAAATTGGGGGGGGGGTTAACCTTTTTCCCCCCCCCCCCCTCTGAGTGGGGGGGGTTAAACCCCACTTCTTAGAAGTGGGGGGGGAGGGAGCTTCCCCAACTCCCCCGTGCCCATGTATGGGTTGGGGAGGGGTTAACCCCCCCCCAAATTCTGAGAACCGGGTAAATGAAGTGGGAGGGAAGCAACCCCCCAAATCCCCTTTTGGAAAAATGAAAAAAAAAGTATTTAAAAGACTTCTAGCTGGCTTCAAAATTAAGTTTTAAAGTCAAACTAAGTGTTTTAAGGAATAAAAAGCTCAAATATGCAATAAAAAAGTTTTTTACCTAAAATTACTGTTTTTTTTTACCTATTTTCCTTTCAAAATCGAAAAAATATATGGGTAAAATGCACTCCAGAAAAAAAACGATATGAATATTTTGCGTTTCTCGGATTTTAACCCCCCCTAATTTGGGGTTTAACCCCCCCACTCCGGTTTTTTTACCTATTTTTCTTTCAAAATTGAAAAACGATATCGGTAAAATGCACTCCAGAAAAAAAAACGATATGGGTATTTTGCGTTTCTCGGATTTTAACTCCCTCCCTCAATTGGGGTTTAAACCCCCTCCCCCCCACTCCGGTTTTTTTTACCTATTTTTCTTTCAAAATTGAAAAACGATATGGGTAAAATGCACTCCAGAAAAAAAACGATATGGGTATTTTGCGTTTCTCGGATTTTAACCCCCCCTAATTACGTTTTTTACCCCCCACTCCGGTTTTTTTTCCTATTTTTCTTTTCAAAATTGAAAAACGATTGGGTCGTTGCCCGCAAAAAAACGATATGGGTATTTTTGGATTTTCGCTTTCTGGATTTTCCCCCCCCCCCCCTAATTTGGGGTTTAACCCCCCCCCCCACTCCGGTTTTTTTTACCTATTTTTCTTTCAAATTGAAAAACAATTTCAAAATTGAAAACGATATGTGTAAAATGCCGCTCCAGAAAAAAAACATATAGGTATATTGCGTTACTCGTATTTTAACCCCCCCCCCCCCTTAATTTGGGGTTTAACCCCCCCATTCCGGACCAAATTGCCCATGTAGGGGGAGGGTCCCCCGTTTTGAGCCCCGGGTTTTTCGCGCCTCGGAGCCCTTTTTTTCGTTTTTTTCTTCCCATTATTTTTTTTTTTTAATTTCCGGAGTTTTTCCCCAAAAACTCTTTAGTATACAAAAAAAAATGATTTTTTATTTTGAAAAAAACTCTATACCAGTTTTGGTTTTCACAAGCAAAAAAAAGGGATGATTTCTCATTATTTAAAATATCACCAACACACGGTGTAACCTCACAACCACCGATTTTAAACTCACAAGCATTTTTAAAATGTGTTTCCGAAAAATTCGGAACTTATATTATAATTGTAAAACAGTTATAATTTGAATTAAAGTTTACTGCAAACATATTAAAATATTTAAACGCATTTTAAAACCCACGCCAAAAGACATTTTTTTTCAAATTCTAAACTACTTTTTTGTTGGTATGCATTATGGGCTTGCTTACAATTAGAGATCTGTGCACTGCCCCTCCCGGGGGTTTTATTGGGGAGGCACTTCCAAAATGGGGGGGGGCAACTTTTTTGAAACGGGGGGCAATAAAACGGGGGTAAGCAGGGGAGAAAGAAAAACAAGAGAAAAAAGAAGGGAAAAGGTAAAAAAAGGACAAAAAAGCTAAATTAAGGTAAAAATAGGTCTAAAATGGTATAAAATGCATTGAAATAGGCTAAAAACTGCAAACATTTCGCGATGATGGCCTTAATATGGGTCATTTTTGGGTACTTTTTCATTTTTGGACAGGGGAAGCAATAAAACGGGGAGAATCTTCCAATAAAGGGCGCATTTCCATACTGTGCACAGGTTTTGAATTGAACTCAGCATTTTTCCCTTGTGATAATGTTTAAGCGCTTAATATCTTGATGATTAACATTTTGGAAACTAATTAAGTAGGTATTTAACACATTTGAAAAACCTTCTAAATTTCAACCAGTTTCACCAGAAAAAACTAATAAAAAAGTTTTTAAAAAACTAATCAGTGAAAAAATTTTTTTGTTTTATAATTTAAATTATTAAATACACATGTAACGATTATGACAATTAAAGACTTAATTATTCTTTAGTTTGCTTAATTTGCACCCAACCATGTTTTTTAGCTTTTAGCTTCAGGCAAAATTGTTTGTAAAATTTAGGAACTGAAGCCCCCTAGTGCTGAAGCTAGTGCTCAAAAAACTGTTTGCTTAGTTGTTGTTTTTTTATATTTATTGATATTCAATCTTATTTCAATATTAGCTGGTTCAAACTCGTGAAAATGTACAAAAAATGAGTTTTCAAAAAGAGGTTTTAATATTATTTTGTAACGTTTCTTTAAGACAAAATAAAGTGAAAAGTGCAAAAATTTTCCGGGGGCTTCGCCCCCTGGACCCCCACCAGGGGGCTACTCGCTCCCTGGACCCCTCGCTGGGGGGGGAACCCCCAGACCCCCCGTTAAACTGTGGTTCGCCGAGACCAGGCAGTTCCCCCCTGTCGCAAAATCCTGGGTACGGCCATGATGAATGATGGTATCTATTTTTCAAATCCGCACAGTTTCAGGACGAAAATCGACGATTTTGTACCAGTTTTTAGTTGAATTTAATTAATTTAAATTAAATTAATCGATCATCTGGGCCTGAACTACGGACTCCGAGAATTGTCTGGCCTGCGCCCTGACTCTTTTCTCGTATTCCACTCGGTTTTGACTGAAAAGTAAAATTAAATTGAAAATCATATTAATATAAAATATAAAAAACTAAACTCGAACGCCACCAGGAAGCGATATTACTTAAACATTGAATGTTGTTGGATTAATGCCAGCAGTTCATTTCAAATCCATTTCCAAATACTTGAAATGGTTAAAATAAAAACATAAAAATAAAAACACCAATTTATATCTGAAAACGTCATTTATCGTGCAGAAAGACATTAAAAAACATGAAAAATTACTTTTTGTCAGTTTTTTACCTATGTTTATAATAATATTTTCATATAGAATAAATATTAGATGTAAAATTTTGGCCCGTAAATTACAAATTGAACTGACTCAGAGATCGCTACCTTTAAATTTAAACGAAATTCGAAACATTCAATGTCACTCTAGCGGTATTTTTCACCGATTTCAGCCCGCGTAATAAAATTAATTTAAAATACAATGGGCATTTCTGTTATTTTTGTAAATTTTTTTATAATTATTCTGCGCGGCAGCTGTCGCGACCGCTCTGTCGCTTCTACAATGCCATTGAGTTTAATTTTATTGTTATTATTAATATAATAACAAAATCCTAATTTTCCAATATCACTTCCGCGGCGACCTACCCAAAACCCAAAAAAGCGGCAATCAAAAATACCTGGAGGGTTTAGATCCACAATTAGGCTTAAAATTTGCCGCCCTCCAAAGAAAAAATACAGGACCACCCTTTACCAAATTTTTTTAGGTCGGTGCACAGAGGGGTGGTAGTGGTATAACCAAAGCCGGGCATAAGTGGGAAGGAGGGTAGAACTCCCTTCCCTAAAAAGGGGGCCGGTTGCCACCCCATACATACAACCATACATGGGCACGGGGGGTGGTTTAACCCCCCATTCAGAAGTGGGGAAGGGGGGGGGAGAAAAGGTTAACATGCCCATTGAAAAAATGAAGAAAAAAGTCTTTAAACTGCCTTCTAACTGCTTCCAAACTTAAGTCTTGAGGTCAAAATGAATGTTTTAAGCAATAAAAAGCTCAAAAATGCAAAAAAAAGACTTTTTGACATAAAATTAGCGTTTTTTACCTATTTTCCTCTAAAATCGAAAAACGATATGGGTAAAATGCACTCCAGAAAAAAACGATATGGGTATTTTGCGTTTCTCGGATTTTAACCCCCCTAATTTGGGGTTTAACCCCCTTCACTCCGGACCAACTTGCCCATGTATGCATACAACCCCCCTCGCTACGCCATTGTGCCCATCTATGGTATGTCCCCCTTACTCCTTAAGTTTTCAGAGAATACATGGGCAAGTTGGTCCGAAGTGGGGGAGGAGGGTTAAAATCCGAGAAACGCAAAATACCCATATCGTTTTTTCTGGAGTGCATTTTACCCATATCGGTTTTCGATTTTTAAAAAAATAGGTAAAAAACGCAAATTTTAGGTCAAAAAGCCCTTTTTATTGCATTTTTTTGAGCTTTTTACTGTTTAAAACATTCTTTCTGACCTCAAAACTTAAGTTTGGAGGCAGTTGCCATTTCAAAGACTTTTTTATTTATTTTTCCAAAATTTGGGGGAGGATAAACTTTCCCCCCCACTTCTGAGTGAGGGGGTTAAAACCCCCTTCTCAGAATTTGGGGGGTTAACCCCTCAACCCCCCCCGTGCCCATGTATTTTTCAGAGGGGTTGAGGACCATGTCGGTAGTTTCAGAATTTTTTTTCGAGGGGGGGAGGGAATAATTATAATCCATATAAACCACGTCCATCCCTGCTTACCTATGGCCCCACTGGTACCCAAATTTTTTTTCATGCCCCATTCCCAGAAAATTCCGGTTCTCTAACTAGAAATTTACAGTTGCCACCATTGAGGCCGGTGCCGATGCCAAATATATATTAAAAAAATTAAATTTTAAGAATTTTTTAAGAAGATTTTTACTAAACCTCAAACGTGAAAAATTTGTTTTTTATAGGTTTTATTGGATTTATGTGAATCAATTTAATGATTAAGATACACTAAGGAGTTCCTGGGGGGGAGTCTAAAGTCAACGAAGTAAAAAATAATATTATAAATACCAGTAAATTTGATAAGCTTCTGCCTGAGCTGGGTCTTCTATGTTTGGATTGTTTAGAAGGTCTTGAATGCCCAGAAGAATCTACAACGAAAATATTAGAATAACAGTCAATAAAAGATTCTTATAAAAGACTTTTACAATCATTGCATCAAAATCAAACCATTGAATGTATTGCAACCGTTTAAAGCATTGGGCTAATACATAATATGAATCTAAGTAAAATAAAAGCACAAATCACCGTTATATTAAGAAAACACGATATAAATTGCAATAAATCGCATTACTTTTTGCTAAATTCAAAAACTACCCGACATAACTTTTTATCTATTTTGATTTTATTATTTAGCACAGGTGAAGTGTTGTTTATATAGTTCATTTTATTAATTGTAAGCATAGGTGTTTTTGGTCGGGTCCGCTAGGGGGGGGTCCACCCCCGGGTGGAAGGCCAAAATTTTTTTGGGGGTGGTCCAGGGGGGTCCGGACCCCCTGGCTTTTTAGGGGGGTCGACCCCGGGTGCGAGATTTCAAATTTAGGGGGGGGTCAGGGGGGTCCAATTTTTCAGCAAAATTTTTTTAACTCAATAATTTAAGTGTTTTTAGGTCTAATATTGAATTTTATGTATTAAAACAGCCTATTTAGGCCTAAAAAGTGTATTTAAACACTGTTTTTAACTAAAAACCCGTGTTTTTCACAGTAAATAAAAAAATATACTTCCAAAATGGTCGGGAGGGGGGGACGGGGGTCAGCCTCGCTAGGGGGGAGGGCTCAGGCCGGACCGCTCTCGAGCTTTGGGGGGGGAGGGGGGGCCCCCTGAATTTTTTCTAGGGGGGGGGGTCCAAAATTTTGGCTCTAGGGGGGGGGGGTGCACCCCTCTGTCCCCCCCTAAAAACACCTATGATTGTAAGAATTAAACCCACGTAAAGTCAAGAGTTTAGAAGAGGGCCGCTCGGAACCTCCCACTATTGCTACTAACACTATTATTATCACTATTTTTAATTATTATTGTTTTTGTATAAAGTTTTATATTTTCTAGGGTCCCAATTTGTAACGCATACGTAAGCATGGGAAAGGGGTGAGACATGGGCGGGAGAGAAAATATTACCCCCTCCTCAAAATTCGAAAAATTAAAAAAAAACACTATAAAATGATTTCTTTCTACCTTAAGTTTGGAGGTCAAAATGGGTGTTTTAAGCAATAAAAAGCTAAAAAATGCATTAAAAAGGGATTTTTGACCTAAAATTAGCGTTTTTTTACCTATTTTTCTTTAAAATTGAAAAACAATGGGTAAAATCAGGGGAATAGCCAGGATTTCGGAAAGGGGGGGTTGCTGCACTGCACTCCATACAAATTTTTCGAAAGGGGGTTTGTAGTGGGTTGTACTCCAAATTTTCAAAATACCGTAAAAAATACATTAAAAAAGGATAAAATTTTTCGCGCTTCGCGCTAAGTGAGTCTTTTTGCTGTTATTTACAATGTTTTTTTAAGTTACACTTGAAAAATTTTAGGTTTAAAAAGGTATAACATTAAAAATCGTGCGACAGCACGAAAAAATGTTAAAAAATTGTCTTTAAAATTTATTAGAAACATCACTTAAAAGTTGTAAAAAGGTATATGAATGTCGAGCTCTGAGCGGAGCGAAGCACGACAAAATTTTTAAAAATTGTTCTCTTGGGACCCCCAAATTTTTACCTCTGCCAGCCCAAAAGGGGGGGAGGGGTTACTACAACCCCCATAACCCCCCTGGATACACCCTTGGGTAAAATGCAGTCTAGAAAAAAAAGCGATATCGGTAAAATGCGTATTTTGTTCTTGTAGTTAACCTCCTCCATTCAGTAGGAGTTGAAACTTTCCTCCCCCAATCCAGAGAAACTTGCCCATGTATGTTGTAGTAACGTATACCTGTTTAGTTGTGATAGCTGGTTTCCAATCCTTGTTTTCGTCCAGCAAGGAGAGACAAACCGTACCCGAGGGATAAACATTGGGATGAAACAAGGGCGGCTCAAATTTACCTGAAAACAATTTAGGAGTCAGGTTTACCTATCCAAAAACACAAACAATTTTCAGGGTTTATTTGAGAAATATCATAAAAAATATTACCTTTTGAAATTCTTTTATTTTATATTACGTGTTTTTTCATTGATCTGTGTAATAAATTGACAACCTCGTTGTTTTGTTTTTTTTGGGGGGGGGGGGGGGGGGAAGGGGGTGGTATAAACTCTTGCCAAGCCAATTTAACTATAGTTTGGGCCATACATGGGCAAGTTGGTCCGGAGTGGGGGGGGGGTTAAACCCCAATTTAGGGGGGGGGGGGTTAAAATCCGAGAAACGCAAAATACCCATATCGTTTTTTTTCTGGAGTGCATTTTACCCATATCGTTTTTCGATTTTGAAGGAAAAATAGGTAAAAAACGCTAATTTTAGGTCAAAAAGCCCTTTTTATTGCATTTTTGAGGTTTTTATTGCTTAAAACATTCATTTTGACCTCAAAACTTAAGTTTGGAGGCAGTTAGAAGTCATTTTAAAGACATTTTTTTTCTTCATTTTTCCAAAATTGGGGGGGTTAACCTTTTCCCCCCCCCCCCCCACTTCTGAGTGGGGGGGGGGGGGGGGTTAAACCCCCCTTCTCAGAATTTGGGGGGGGGGTTAACCCCCCTCCCAACCCTCTCCGTGCCCATGTATGGTTTGGGCATTATACATACTTCCAAAAATTTTTAAGCGTTACCCTTATATTGAAAACTTTTTTGCCATCAAGTGTTGCCAATCGCTCAACTAAAAATGCTAAAATGTTCTAAAACAATAAAATAAACTAATAAAATACATCAGAAACTGAAATGTACTCCATAAATTTAATTTAAATTTAATTTCAAAATTGTTTATTACACCAAATTAAACTGAAGAATAAATTTAGTAGACTTTAAAACTAACCCAAATCTAAAACTCACATTTAGGCGGCGTGGATGGATAGTCGTCTTTGTAGATGATTCTGAGTTTATAGAGACCCCCCTCCCAAATCGTCCCTTTCTTGCCGGGGATGGCCGCTTCCCATTGGAACAAATTCAGACTTCCGTCTGCGTTTTTCACCGGTTTAGCAATATAACCCTAAAAGAGTTATTTCAAGTTTAAAATGCTCTAAAAAGGAGTTGCTTTATGAAAAAAAGACAATACCATAAAAATGGTTTTATTAGTTAGCTCGGCAAGGTTTACCTTTCTCTCACAAAGAACGAAAAAAGAAGCTCAAAGGTGTGGAATTCCCGTTCCTAAAATTTGAGTGGCCCCAGTACTTATACTAAACGTTAAAAATTCGGTTGTTGAGGTTATAATGATGTCCTTTATCGACGCCAGAGTTTCATTTAGCCCTAGTCTTGTCCGTCCGGCACGCTCCTCGCCTTGCTCACCCTTTCTTCCCACTCTCGGAGGAGATATAGGTTATAATATTCATGTTCTTCTACATAGGGGTTTTTATGGTCGTTTCCAGATTGGGTTATGGAGGGGGTATTAGGCGGTAGGTTCACAAATTTTTTGGAGAATCACCATAGGTGAGCAAGAGGTGGGGGGGGTTGGTTGGGGTTATTTTATACCATACCTCCTGTAAAAATCTCTAGATTTCAAAATTTTGCACCCCGGGTTGACCCCCAAAAAGGTAAGAGGGGTCTGAACCTCCTGGGACTCCCCCCCCCTCTTACAAGTGGGCAGATGGGGTTGGTTGGGGGCTGTACCCCCAAAAATTTCGATTATAGGAGACAACCCCCCTCTAAAATTTGGGGGTACCCCAGCCCAGACAGCCCCCCTAAAATTTGAGGGGTCCCATTACTAAAAACGCTAAAAATGGGGTATTTGATGTATATACTATATACCCCAACAAAAAATTTTTGGGACACCCTTCTAAACATCAGGGATACCTCCCTCCCCCGCCCCCCCCCCGAAAAATCTGGAAGACTGCCCACCTATGCCCCCTCCAGCAATTAAAATGCGATTTACCCCGGATAACCACTTTCTAGCTTCCGAGACCGTGCTCACCTATGATATGATATGCTTGTTAATATTATTATATATATAGTATTAGGTTGCGCAGTTAGTGCTGAGTGACATCGGTCTTGCGTATCCTGCTTATGCGAAATAAAATAAACTTTTAAGTAATTGTTAAAATAAGCTACATATTTAATTTTTAATATTAAACCGTTTTTGCTGAAAATTTGATGTTGTTTTTCTGTATATAAATAGTCGATTCAATACAGTAAATTATCGAGATCAGCTAGGTTTGATTTTTTTTGCCTATACGGAACGGTTTATTATCCACTGATTAAATAGTAGGTCTTAGTCCAAAAATTTCCCTCCATTTTTTCACAGTTAACAAATTCACAGGAATCAAAATACTAACGGTAGAAAATAATTAATTTTTGGATTAATATATCTACCTTGGAATTTCAAATATTAATCACTAATATTAATAATTTAAAAGTTTATTTTATTTTGCATAAAGCAGTAGGCCGAAGACCGATGTTACTCAATTTCGCAACCAAATACTACAAACAATATTATCACAATGTCGTGTGTCTCAGCCGGGACTCGATCCAGGGATCTTAAGCATGCAAGACGTAAGATCTGCCACTGCGCCACGCGTTGGAACAAACTATTATTTTATGGTTTTAAGTTTTTATTGTGACTTATTTACTATCTTGTTTTGTTTTTTAATTGCTAAAAATTTATTTGATTTCATTTTAAACTTACAAAAGGGTGGTCCTTTCTCCACGCTTTTCTCTCCTCTGTTAATCTCGCCAATGCAATTCCTGACATTGTTTTTGTATGTGTACCCAAAATATTTTCTCTCTAAAAAACATCGCTAATCACTGAATTAATAATTACAGACATGTGCACTGCCCCCCCCGGGGTTAAAACGGGAAGGGGCAATTCCAAAATGGGGGGCACGGAGGGCAACTTTTTTGAAACGGGGGGGGCAATAAAACGGGGGGAAAAGCAGGGGGGAAAGAAAAAAAGAGAAAAAAAGAGAAAAAAAGAAGGGAAAAGGGAAAAAAGGGACAAAAAAGCGGAAATAAGGTAAAAATAGGTCTAAAATGGCTTAAAATACATTGAAATAGGCTAAAAACTGCAAAAAATTCGCGATGATGGCGTCATCATAGGTCAAAAATGGCGTCATATTTTTAGGGTACTTTTTCATTTTTTGGCGGGGGGGGGGGCGATTCCTCCATTAAAACGGGGGGCGCATTTTCAGACCGTGCACAGGTCTGTAATTATGACTTGCTGATCAATATATATATCTTATATATATATATTTACAGACGTAGGTGGGCGGGGGGGGGGGGGGGGGGGCTTGGGGGGTTATACCCCCCCCCCCCCCAAAATTTCGGTTTTTGCTGACACCCCCCCCCCCCTTAAATTTGGGGTAGTCGGGGACACCCCCCCCCAAATCTGCCTCCCAAAGAAAATTTTTTAAGTGTTATAAAAGGACTAAAAAATTTTTCCGCGTACCTTATTTCCCCGTTCATTACCTTTTATTACCTTTAAATTCCCCCGCTACGCGGGCAGTTTAAATTGGCAATTTATCTTAGTTTTTCAATTGCAAATCGATTATCCCATTCAGTAGTTAAGGCATACATGTTTAATAAAACTACTATAAACACTATTATCCTTTTTTTAACGTTTTAAACACATGTTATAAATGTATAGTATAGCTATAAAAAACCTTAAATTTTGTAATTAGTATCATTTGGAATTAAAATTTCTAGTGTATTTTAGCGCCTCAAATTATAAATTTTCTCCTCCAGGGGGCATTGTTCCCCCCAAACCCCCCTGACTGAATTTTTAAGATCACAGAAATTTATGTAGAAATTAGGTAAAAAAACAAAAGTAAAATGTATGTTCACGCGATCACCAGGAGACGATTTTTAAGCCGTTTTTAGTATATATTTTAAAAAATTTTCGCCTCCGGCGGCTGGGGGGACACCCCCAGACCCCCCGGCCGACGCTTCGCGTCGGCTGGCGCCGCTACGCGGCGCAGGCGGCGGCGCTTCGCGCCGCTTTGACAACACTTTTTCTTCCCCCCAGACCGACGCCCCTGAAATGAAATCCTGACTGCGCCATTGCACATTGTTATTAAAAGAATTAAAAAAATAAAATTTATAGGTTACAATCAGGTCTTATTTTAATCTT
>JASAMX010010650.1:0-15555 GCA_030248175.1 Microlaimidae sp. YZB2_3 | reverse complement strand
CTTTTACATTTTACTTTTGATTAAATTTACTTTATTAGTATAAGTAACTAGCCTTGAAAAATGCTCTAAGAATTGAGCAGGAAAAAGGGACGATTTTTCCCCGGGCGTATGTTTAGACAGAAAAGATGTGGACTAGTCTGAGATGGACATTATGTGGACGATAGGAAATTTGCATTTGGTTTGGGCAGCTGCTCAATAAACAAAAATTTCTACCATATGATAATTACTTGTTTATACATTGATCTAATCACACAGCACTGTTGCATTTTTTTAGTTTGATGAAATGTCAATTGAAAAAATCATACTCACAGCAATCTTTGACAAGCGCGAAATCGCCACTTTTTCAATTAGAAGGTTATATTTGTATGTGTAAGAAACAACTATAAATTTGAAAAAGTGGCGATTTCGCGCTTGTCAAAGATTGTTTTGAGTATAATTTTTTCAATTGACATTTCATCAAACTAAAAAAATGCAACAGTGTTGTGTGATTAGATCAATGTATAAACAAATCATTATCATATGGTAGAAATTTTTATTTAGTGAGCAGCTGGCCAAAACAAATGCAAATTTCCTATAGTCCACATAATGTCTATCTCAGACTAGTCCACATCTTTTCTGTCCAAACATACGCCCGGGGAAAAATCGTCCCTTTTTCCTGCTCTATTCTTAGAGCATTTTTCAAGGCCAGTCTACCACTTTTTTGAATTAAATTAAAAAATAACCTAATAAACTGTAGTTTTAGCTGCGCAATGACATATGTTTATAATCATTCCGTTGCCGAGATATACTTTTTTAACAATTTTAATATTATCAATAGAACATATATTATTTATCAATAAAAAGTAGTTCCTAAGAATTATTGCGCAATTTTCTACGATTTCCAAAGAAAGCATGTTTTTTTTTAACAATCAGTAACGAGGGAGGAATACTGGTTTTAAGATATAAGCGTTTGAAAAATAATATATTAATAATAAGGAGAAGAAGAACATAATACTAAATTTACCCACGTTCTTTAATTATAGTTTGCGCGGTGCCGTGGGGCTTAGTGTGGCGCTCCCGCGCCACCGATAATTCGTTTATAATAAAAATAAAAAAATAAAAATAAGAAGAAGATGAATTTAAATTACAATATTTACCCACGTTGTTTAATTATAGTTAGTGCGGTGCTGTGGCGCTCAAGACAAAGTTTACCTACGTTTTCTAAATATAGTTGGCGCGATGGCGTGCGCCAATGATTGCAATTATAATTTTTAAAATAAAAATAATAATAAGAAGATGATGAACATGAATTACAAAATTTACTCACGTTCTCTAAGTATAGTTGGCGCGGTGCCGTGAGTTAAATTGCAGTGTGGCACCCCCGCACCACCGATGATTGGAATTTTATTTTTTGAAATATAAATAATAATAAGAAGAAAAAGATGATAAACATAATTTACAAAATTTACCAGGTACTTATATTTGTCGCGGTGCCGTGGGGCTAAATCGCAGTAGGTTCTCCCGCGGAACAGATGATTGCAATTATTTTTTTGAAATAAAAAAATTAGAAGAAGAAGATAATAAACATAAAAAACAAATTTTATCCAGATTCTCTGATTATAGTTGGTGTGGTACCGTAGGGTTAAATCGCCACGTGAAGGATGAAAGAATATTGATTTTAAGATAATGAGCGTTTGAAATATAATAATAAATAGAAGAAGATGAACATAAATTACTAAAAATTTTTCCAACGTTCTTTAATTATAGTGTGTACGGTGCTGTGGGGCTAAACCGCCGCGTGGCGCTCCCGCGCCACCGACACTTATTATTATTTTTTTAACAAAATTTTAATTTAATTTTGTCATCAGTAATGCAAGAATTAAAAAGTACTCTGTTGTTTTCGTCGTTTTCCGCTGGGTTGAAGCAGATGGCGCTGGGAAATGGTTCCGTTTCTGCCACCAATTAAAACCGGTCTGCTTTTTTTTGTGTGGTTTCTTTGAGGGGCTGTTCGTTGTCTGCTGTGTACAATTCTTATTGTTGCCAAAAAGCTGTTATTGTGCGGTTGGGAGTTTTTATTTGTCTGCTTTTTCAATTTATTATTTTGATCAATAAATCGATAACAAGGACCTAAATGAAAAAAGTGGCTTCTAAGAAAGTTGCGTAATTCCTTTTTCTTTCCAATGAGCCCATGTTTATTTTTGATCAATCAGTAACAAAGAAGGAATATCGATTTTAAGAATTGAGCGTTAGAATAATAATAATAATAAGAAGAAGAAGAAGGAGATGAACATGAATCTAAAAATTTACCCACGTTCTCTAATTATGATTGGCGCGGCGCCACGGGGCTAAATCGCCCGTGGCGCTCCTGCGCCACGCAAGAACGCAAGAAGTGTTATGTTAAAAAAATAAAAGAATAAAAACAACATAAATGCCATACACACTCATAAAATATATGTAACTAATTATGCTTTCATTTGCTTTGTGATTTTATTATTTTTTTGAACCCAACAGATTATTATTTAGTATAACAATATTTACAATTTATTCCAGTTTAAAGCCAGTGTTTAATTGCGCTAACACCTAAGCAGTTCCGCCGCAAATAAACTGCATTATTGACAGGACTCTCATGTCTCGGGACTCTCGTGTCTCGGGACTCTCATGTCTCGGGACTTTCGTGTCGTACCTGCAAAACTTCGGGACTTTCGTGTATCAGGACACTCGTATCTCTCTCCCGTATATGTCAGAATGTTAATTTAAAGACGTGTTGTGCCTGCACATTTTAGTTTCCTAATGCAGTTTTACTGAAGAAGTAAACCTAGTGTTTAAAACGAAATTGGGGGATTATGGCCTTTTTTCTATGATTAAAAAATATGCAATTTATTTTTAGTTTTCGATATTTTTAGTTAGAATTTACACAGTGTGTTTTTTAGATCTAACAAATAAAAAATAAATAACTGTTGGACGAAAAATTTTCGGGGGTACGTGAAATAAAAAAAAACAAAATTTTTTAACACTTCGAAAACTTTATTTTAAAATAAATTGGCATAATCCAAACGGTCTTAAATTTCTGATAATATTTTGAAATTTTGGTCATTAAATATAAGCAATTTCTTATTTTAAAAAGCTGCCAAGTAGTCCATTTACAATTATTTAGAATGGCTAAAAAATACCGAAACAAAAAAGTTCTCTTAAAATTGAAAATTAAGTGCTGTTTGTTTTTTTTAGTTTTTTTTAAATTACATTAATTGATTTTAATTAACTTATTTTTGCAGAAATAACTGCAATTTATTCCTGTTTATTGCATTACTTTTATAATTGTTGTAAATCAAAAAATAAAAAAATAACATTATTACAAACGCAAACTGCAAATAGACTTATTTTTTAAGAAAAATCAACAAAATCATAGGGCTTTTTACTTTTAATTTAATGTATGTTTACGAATTTTATAAACAAACCTCTAAAATCTTTTGCATGTTAGTTTTGCCGCTTTCGGACAGCAGTTTAGTTTAGGTTTACTATATTTTTAAATACCTTACAAAATGAAATTAAAAAAAATGTTATAGAATTGTTTTCAATATTACATTTAAAATAGACCTTAATCTCTATTCCAAAGCTAACAAACCCCGGGTTTAGCGCATGTACACCGTCCTCAGGAAAAACTGTTGTAAAATCGGCCAAGCAAAAAATAGCCAATGGAGACAAAAAAATACGTAAAATTTCTTAAAAAAATAACTGTAATATGAAGCAAAAATGCAAAAAAATTTTAAAAAAATTAAAGGGCTCTTAAGTGGAGCCAAATCATTTTCGAAAGCTAGTAAAACTTCAAAATTAAAAAAACCACATCTGAACCATTTTATTTACATTTGGACATGCTATTATAAAAAGTATTGAAACAAACAAAAAAATAATGGAAATTTAATAAAAATAAACGAAATTTATTTGCTTTACAAAATAAACATCCTTTAAAAAACAATCTAAAGTGTTTTATCCTCTACTTTATAACAAATAAATGGGAAAATATCAAAAATCTACATTACCATGTAAATCCATGACTGCAAGCAGACATTAGGTTACTTCCATTGTCCATCATGCTGTCACCAAAAATAACCATTTCACAAAATTTTCCCATTTTATGATTATTTTCTTTAATTTTTTACTTCAAAATCTATAATATTAATTCGTTAATGTACTATAGGAAACTTAATATTAAAACAACTTTTTACGAATTTTGTCGCATCGCAACATTGAAAGAAAAACAAGCATTAATTATTTTATTGCGGAGTTTTATTGCCCACCTTTAACATACGAATGTGTCAATTGAAATTCTCTAATGGAAATTCTCTTGCATTTTATAAGGAACTCGTTTTAGCAAGGCATGGCATATTTATTACATTACTTTTTAAAATTTAGGCAGCGATTACTTATAAAGGTTATACATTTTAACTTTATTCAAATAAGTTAAAAATTATAAAATATTTTGGATCTTGTTCAAAATTTCATTTTTCCCGAAGTTTTTTTTAAAGCTCTGCTCCAGAAACTCAGAACTCTGTTCACGGCTTCAAAGTCAATTCTTTAACAACAGAAACAAGAATGTTTTTAAAGTCTTTAGCCACAGCTTTTGAGGCAAACTGAAAACACACCGCAAAATTCATTTGAATTATTTGTGCGTACTTTATATTTAACAAATAATATGTGGAGATGAGTCAAACATATGCTTTACTAAACATTTCTTAGTAAATGTACTTGTTCATCGGTTATAAAAAAAGATAAACCATAATTTAAAAGAAATATTTTCCATAAATTGAAAATTTCTAAATATTTTAAAAAATAATTAGAAAAAACATTTATTGTTTTTTTTTTCAAATTCTGGATAAAAAGATAACATAAACTTTTTAACAAACAACATGAAAATGTTTAATATTTATAGCGTAGCATAGGATTTAAATATCTCACAGTTTTTTTAGTTCGAAAAAATATTAAATGCCAAAATATAAAAAAACTTAAAATATCGACAAAAAAGTTAAATTTTTTAAAAAAGATATATGAAACCTAACTAATTTACTAACATATTAAAAATAAATCGAGAAATTTCAAAGCGCTACGACATGAGGTGAATTTTATATAGTCGCCTATATAATATACTCTAAATCTATTTAAAGACATATACATACGCATTTAACAATTCAATATTAGTTACATAATACACGAGGTATCGAAAAGTGCGTTCAAAGCTTTCGTTCCGTAATATAGGCAATTTTTGTTTCATTAGGCTATAGAGTTGAAAGTTTTATTGACATTAATTGCGAAACTTTTATTGACACTAATTGCACGTTAAAGCTTTTAGACATAAATATTTATAGGTTATAAAATTTTCTCTTGGCTGAAAATAAAAATGATTTAATTTAATTTAAAATTCGATATGGCTACTCAAATAAACATAATATATTTTACATTGAAAAAGTATCTAATTAAAAATTCAACAGGTACATTTAAACAATATCTATTTTACATGTAAATCCAATTCGCTTTTGTTGCAAAAGTTTTAAGCAGAAATTAACAATACGTCTAATAATTTTTGGTCGTTTAAAAATGTTGGAAAGAAATTTTATTCAGTCGCGCACAGTAAAAACTTTGTAAAGAAAAACGAACAACATTGTAATTTGTAACAGATCTTAAATAAACAGAAAATCCACAATATTAAACAGTTTGAGTGGAAAACAATCAAGTTTTAAAATCGCCTAAAAACTATATTGCTTTTTACTTAAAAAAAGACAATTTTAATTGTAAGTAATCAATAAAACAAAAATAGTTTAAATTATTTTTTGTTTGCCCCAAAAAACGTACAATAGCTTTGTTGATCTAAAGCCTACTTCAAACTGGAGTGACAAAAGATAAGTGACAAGTGACAATACATTTACAACGATGCAGCAAGTGACGAAGTAACGGTGTAAACGGACACGAAACACGTTGTCACAGGTCACTTCTATGTGAACCAGTCCCAGAGGTCGGAAAATCGAATACATGAACCTCATTGGAATTTTAAGCCGAGGGAACTTGGGCCAAAAATTTAAAAATTTTTCAATCGATACCATTGACTAAGTTTAGTAAGCCTTAACCTGTTCTTTTTCTATATTTGTCTCCTAGTTAACATTGTCGCGGCTTCAAGTTTTTTAAGTGGCGATTTTTTGAATGACGCTATGAATTTAAACTGAATTTTTTAGCCACTTTTAAGCGAAAATTTGTTTATAAGACATCAAATTTTTCAAACACTTGGTACTCTGCACGCAAGATAGTCATATTATGTACCAATTTGACGTGATATTAATATTTTATATCATAAGTATAAGGTAGTGTAAAGAGTATCAAACATTTGAGAACTAGAATTTGTGGACAAAATTTTTGCAAAAAATAGCAAATATTGGCCGCATGTAAAATTCATTAAATGTATTTATTGAACGAATTTCGGTAAAATTTCTTTCGTTGAAAATACTCGAAAATCTGGTTTTAACTTGTTTCCCTGATCAGCTTCTCCTAGGTCACCACGGTAAAACCCTCGTACTACCGCGGTGACACATTCGTTTCACCGTGGTGATATCTTCATCTAATCATTGTGGTATGTAAACTTGACCGCGGTAAACTCTACGTATCATCTAGGTCTTACCTATGTGGTAATACTTTATTCGTGATTATAGCACATTGAGTAAGAAATTCAAATTGTTAAAGCTGGTAGGGTAGCAATATGCGCATTTTATTTACAATAGACTGTATTACAAACCACCCAGGTACAACCTAGATGATAAGTTGAGTTCACCAGGGTGCAGTTTACGCTCCACAATGAATAGAAAATGATACTACCACCGTCAAATGAAGGTGTCACAGCGGGGGTACAAAGGCTTCACCTTATGGTAAGCTGGAAAATTGTGATCACAGGAACAGCTTAACAGCATAACAAACGGCATTGCTAATTTTATTTTCATAAACAATATTGGTTTTGCAAAAACACTTTGCAATTAATTTTTGGCTCTAAAAAACTTTAATATTTTAGTGCAATATTAGTGCAATTTAAAAAAACACAAACAGGTATTCTAAATGTTTTTTAATAAGGATATACGATGGTATTCTTAGATTTTTATGTTTCCATCCTACAAAAACACAGATAAAAACGCAAAAATATAATATTCTAACATCAAGATTGTGTTTTCATAAAATTACAAATTTTAGTTACAGATTTTTAAATTTGAATTAATATTGCACAAGTTATGATTGTTTTTGAGAGCCAAAGATTAATTGCAATGTGTTTCCTCAGAATTTGTTATTTAAAAAAAAATTCTTATGGATTTTTTGAAGATTTAATTTTTAGGTCCGTGCTTGAAAAACACGCACCTAAGCTTTGAGCGTTTATTTAGTTTCCTTTTCGAGACTTTAGAACTAAGATTACATAGTATTTTTTGATTTTTATGGGCGGAGTTTTGTTAAGGGGATATAAGAAGATCTAAAACACTTAATAGTTTTCGTTCCTTAGCGAAAAGTGCAAAGCGTAGAACCAAAAACCTTTCGGTTACTGTACGTTAAATTGTAAAATAACTGCACATTTTTTTAAATGCTTCTATTAAAGATAAATTCTATCAGGGTGAAAATAGATGAGTGGTAAAGTAACCACTAGTTTTTTGAGAAAATATCACGTGCATAGAAACACATGACGCAACTAAATAATAATTGGTTACATAACCGCTGAAAACTTTTTTTTAAATTTTTCTCGCTCATGGGTTTATTGTTTATTTCTTCCTGGCGGAAAGCGGTTACGCCCTAAATTTCAGCCTGGAACACTTTAGCTTTAACAACTTGCATATTTATTATTACGAAATATGTTACAACTTGTACATAATAGTTTTTTGAAGAGGCTTCATTATAAAAAAATATTATTTTTTGTGTCGCCTTTATTCCACCGTTTCTTCCTTTATTTCTATTATATTTTTGAGAATTTATTGTAATATATAACGATTGAGTAAGTAAGTAAATAAGTAAGTGGGAAAAATTTATTGTAAACGTTACGAAACAGCAACCATTTACGTACAATATATAAAAAATACTGAAATAATATAGAAAAAATAAAACATATGTATAGGTTACATAAGTCATAAAAATATAATATTGATAGATATGTTAAAAGTAATGAAAGTGAAAAGTTTGTTGCAAAGCTGTAAATAATATCAAAACTACATTAATGTAAGAAGATCATTGTTTTTACTTTACTAATAAAGCATTTTAAAAAAGGAAAAGTAACTACTTCATTAGGCAATTGGTTTCAAGACTTAACTACTCGATTCGAAAAGAAGTATTTGGAACTATCTAGACGAAATTTTTTTTTCTATTAATTTTTTTCTCATTATTACGCGTTGTCAGGTCAGTGCATAAGGTAAAAAAATTGTTAGAATCAATTTTTATTAAATGATTTAAGATTTTGTAGCAAAGTATTAAATCAAATTATAGCCTTTTTTCTTTTAGAGTTTTTAAATTCAATTCACTAATCTGGTTTTATAGTTTACGTAAGGCATGGAATAACGGAATATAGACTTCGTGTGAAAATTTTTTTGTACATTTTCAATGGCATTAATATTTTTTTGTAAATACGGAGACAAAATGTAAGGTTCAAACTCGACAAGAGGTCGTACAAAACTTTTAAAACAGCGCAATAACACATCCATGTCTTTAGTAGAAAAGGAGTGAAAAATAATACTGATTCTGCTTAAAGCTTTAGAAGTTAAGTCCAGACCAGTGACTTAAAAACTTTAGTTCAGAGGTTTAAGTTTATGCCTAAATCACGAACTTGAGTAGCAGAATTGATTTCTACGTTATTTAGGTTATATTTATTAAGAAGCACATTACACTTTTGTATTGCTGTATATAACTGTTATTATAGTTTGCCCGTTTTTTATCAGCAAAGCTTATTTTAAATTCTTTTTAAACTAAATGGTCGAGACGTGGGATAGAAGGCAGCAAAATTTTAGATTGAATAGAGATCGATATAGTAAATAAATATAGGTAAAAACCTATCTTTTGAAATACAAATGATAAAATATCATTTGTATGTAAATAATTCATTGGTTTCTGCTTTTAAAAATCCAAGAAAGAACACTTTTCTGGAACAACATATCTACAAAAATGTATTTCAATATTTGTTTTTGGTATATTATTTACGGACAAAAACGAAGATCAGCGGTATCCCACAAAAATCCTGTAAACTTCTTGCCAAAAGAGGTTTAGAATTAAAAATAGTTATTAAATAAATATTTAAGCCTCACTTTTTTAAAATCTAAGAGCGATCAAAAATATAAATACAATTTTATATTATTATAGTAATTATGTATTTGTGACAGCCCATAATTGCATGAGAGATAAGACCCACACTATTTTTTAACTTCCTTTACCACGATTCGGAACCAACCGTATATTTTTTATGTCATTTTAGTTCGATGGCATTTGTTATTTGCCTTACAAAGGCTCTTGTATATTTACGAATAATGTTAAATTACCTTGTTGGAAAGGATTATAAGACGCTTTACGTCATAATAACACTGTAACCACCAACACGTAAACGAAATCAATTATTGTCAACGTACTTGTAAATTTTTGTGAGAATGCTGGTTTGTTATTTATACGGTTAAATTGCGTTTTAACACAAATATACTTTGATTTTATACAATGCTTTATTATTTTGTATGGCTGTTTAGTAGTTAGAATTTAGAACAGGTGATGGGTTTCTTCAGTCAAGGAGAAAAAACATGTTGTGAGTTGGTTTTTATCAAAAAAATTACGCAAATTAAGTGCGGTGAAAATTAGGAGTTATCGCACCTTTTTTACCAGTGTAGCAAACTATCTTAGCACAGAAAAATATCGTTTCGATTTGTCATATCTTTGTTTATTTTTAATAGATATTTTGCAGAAAAATGCTGTTGCATTTAAGAATACAAAATCCAACAAATTTTTCCAAAATAGAGCAATTTTTAAAGTCAAATGATCATCATACTATAATAATTGAAGTATGGACTTTAGATTTAAAGAAAAAATGGGTTTGTCCGGCCTATGTTTGCAGGTTGTACTTTGTATTCGTGTACTTTCTTTGGACCCACTTTAAATTATATTCTAATACATCACAGCTGACTTTTTAATGATGATATTACACAACATTTAGAATTCGTTTTATTATTGAAACTGTCGTTTCAAAAGATAAAAATAAATATTTCTACAGCAATTTATATATAAATCAGCTAAGCAATCCAAAGCTTCTAACCTTTGATATGCAGTTTGTCCTGGAGGACGATATGCAGATACTGTAATAAACCACCGGCTTTCAAGGCGGAAAGCTACTGAAACTATTTCAAGATGCTGTGACAAGTTGTTAATTTGCAACGAACGTGGGTCTAAATCATTTCTAACATAAAGACACACGCCACCACCATTTTGTGTTCGATCTTTGTTTAGAATGCGGAACATGTTTAGAATGCGTTAACCTGTCACAGCCACTACACCAAATTGGATTACTATTTATAGTAACTCGTAGATTGCAATACGTACACTTACCTGGAAGCAACCGGAAACTATCCTCAACACTTACTTGGCATAAAGTTACAGGCCCAGGGTTTGGTTGAATATCGGCCGAAAATAGTAAAAACCAACACGGAAATACATTTTTTGACGGTACACGCTTGCGTAAAGTTGGAGAATTTTGTTTAAATAAACAAAGATATGACAAATCGAAACTATTCTGTGCTAAGATAGTTTGCTACACTGTAAAAAAGGTGCGATAACTCCTAATTTTCACCGCACTTGCAATTGCGTAATTTTTTTGATAAAAACCAACTCACAACATGTTTTTTCTCCTTGACTGAAGAAACCCATCACCTGTTCTAAATTCTAACTACTAAACAGCCATACAAAATAATAAAACAATTGTATAAAATCAAAGTATATTTGGTCAAACCAATTTAACCAATAACAAACTAGCATTTCTACAAAAATTTACAAGTACGTTGACAATAATTGATTTCGTTTACGTGTTGGTGGTTACAGTGTTATTATGACGTAAAGCGTCTTATAATCCTTTCCAACAAGGTAATTTAACATTATTCGTAAATATACAAGAGCCTTTATAAGGCAAATAACAAATGCCATCGAACTAAAATGACATAAAAAATATACGGTTGGTTCCGAATCGTGGTAAAGGAAGTTAAAAAAATAGTGTGGGTCTTATCTCTCATGCAATTATGGGCTGTCACAAATACATAATTACTATAAAAATATAAAATTGTATTTATATTTTTGATCGCTCTTAGATTTTAAAAAAGTGACGCTTAAATATTTATTTAATAACTATTTTTAATTCTAAACCTCTTTTGGCAATAAGTTTACAGGATTTTTGTGGGATACCGCTGATCTTCGTTTTTGTCCGTAAATAATATACCAAAAACAAATATTGAAATACATTTTTGTAGATATGTTGTTCCAGAAAAATGTTCTTTCTTGGATTTTTAAAGACAGAAACCAATAAATTATTTACATACAAATGATATTTTATCATTTGTATTTCAAAAGATAGGTTTTTACCTATCTTTATTTACTATATCGACCTCGATTCAATTTAAAAATTTTGCTGCCTTTTATCCCACGTCCCTACCATTTAGTTTAAAAAGAATTTAAAATATGCTTTGCTGATAAAAAACGGGCAAACTATAATAACAGTTATATATAGCAATACAAAAGTGTAATGTGCTTCTTAATAAATATAATCTAAACAATATTGAAATAAATTCTGCTAGTCATGTTCGTGATTTAGACATTAACATTACCTCTGACCTAAAATTTTTGAATCACTGTCTTGAATTAACTTCTAAAGCGCTAAGCAGACTTAGTATTATTTTCCATTCATTTTCTACTAAGGACATGGATGTGTTATTACGCTGTTTTAAAAGTTTTTTACGGCCACTTGTCGAGTTTGAACCTTACGTTTGGTCCCCTTACTCACAAAAGGATATTATGCTATTGAAAATGTACAAAAAAATTTTACACAAAGGCAAAATTTTTACACGAAGGCTATATCTGCGTTGTTCCATTCCTCACGTTAACTATGAAACCAGACTAGCCGAATTAAGTTTAAAAACTATTAAGGAAAAAAGGCTCCAATTTGACCTAATACTTTGTTACAAAATTTTAAATAATTTAGTTAAAATTGATTGTTCCAATTTTTTTTACTTTATGCACTGATATGCGAACGCGTAATAAGGGAAAAAAATTAATAAGAAAGAAATTTCGTCTGGACAGTTCCAAATACTCCTTTTCTAACCAAGTACTTAATTCTTGGAACCAGTTGCCTAACGAACAGTTACTTCCCCTTCTTTAAATTGTTTTATTAGCAAAATTAAAAAAATTGATCTTCAAATATTATTATAATTTTTGTACTATTTACACCTTTGCAACTAAAATCCTATTAAACGGATTTTGGCTTGCAGCAAAATAAACTACAGTTTCTGTAAAATAAACGTAACTGTGACTCATTCTGCAGTTACAAGAATGCAGTGTAAAATTTAAAATAAGTCACAGTCGCATATATTTTATACAATTTGTGGCTCATTCTGCCATAGTAACAATCAAGTGGCGCCCCGTTTGAAATATGGATCAACTACACCATTTACTAGTGATGTTCCTACCGTTTAAGATCATGCTCCGGAGCTCCGGTGAATTGAAGTAGAGAACGCTCTAGAGCTCCTCTTTGAAAATAATGATTTAAGCTAATTAAACTTAAAATATTTCATATGCATTTTACGACTAAAGTTAAAATCCATCAGGCTGAAATTAAGGGCGTAACCGCTTGCCGTCAGAAAGAAAACAAGAATAAACGCGCGAGAATAAAAATAATAAAAAAAAGTTGGCAGGGATTATGTAACCAATTCTTATTAAGTTGCGTCAGGTGTTTTTCACACGTGATATTTTCTCGAAGAACGAGCGGTTACTTTACCACCCTGCTGTTTTAACCCTAACAAAATTCGTCTTTAATAGAAGCATTTAAAAAAATGTGCAGTTATTTTACAATTTAACGTACAGTAACCGAAAGGTTTTTGGTTCTACGCTTTTTACTTTTCTTTAAGGAACGAAAACTATTAAGTGTTTTAGATCTTCTTATATCCCCTTAACAAAGCTCCGCCCATAAAAATCAAAAAATACTATGTAATCTTAGTTCTAAAGTCTCGAAAAGGAAACTAACAAAACGCTTAAAAAGATTAGGTGCGCGTGTTTTTCAAGCACGGACCTAAAAATTAAATCTTTAAAAAATCCATAAGAATTTTTTTTTAAATAAGAATTCCTTAGGAAACACATTGCAATTAATATTTGGTTCTCAAGAACAATCATAACTTGTGCAATATTAATTCAAATTTAAAAATCTGTAACTAAAATTTGTAATTTTATGAAAACACAATCTTGATGTTAGAATATTATATTTTTGCGTTTTTATCTGTGTTGTTGTAGGATGTAAACATAATAATCTAAGAAAACCATCTTATATCCTTATTAAAAAACATTTAGAATACCTGTTTGTGTTTTTTTAAATTGCACTAATATTGCACTAAAATATTAAAGTTTTTTGGAGCCAAAAATTAATTGCAAAGTGTTTTTGCAAAACCAATATTGTTTATGAAAATAAAATTAACAATGCCGTTTGTTATGCTGTTAAGCTGTTCCTGTGCCCGCTGTGACACCTTCGTTTGACGGTGGTAGTATCATTTTCTATTCATTGTGGAGCGTAAACTGCACCCTGGTGAACTCAACTTATCATCTATGTTGTACCTGGGTGGTTTGTAATACAGTCTATTGTAAATAAAATGTGCATATTGCTACCCTACCAGCTTTAACAATTTGAATTTCTTACTCAATGTGCTATAATCACGAATAAAGTATTACCAAATAGGTAAGACCTAGATGATACGTAGAGTTTACCGCGGTCAAGTTTACATACCACAATGATTAGATGAAGATATCACAACGGTGAAACGAAGGTGTCACCGCGGTAGTACGAGGGTTTTACCGTGGTGACCTAGGAGAAGCTGATCAGGGAAACAAGTTAAAACCAGATTTTCGAGTATTTTCAACGAAAGAAATTTTACTGAAATTCGTTCAATAAATATATTTAATGAATTTTACATGCGGCCAATATTTGCTAATTTTTGCAAAAATTTTGTCCACAAATTCTAGTTCTCAAATGTTTGATACTCTTTACACTACCTTATACTTATGATATAAAATATTAATATCACGTCAAATTGGTACATAATATGACTATCTTGCGTGCAGAGTACCAAGTGTTTGAAAAATTTGATGTCTTATAAACAAATTTTCGCTTAAAAGTGGCTAAAAAATTCAGTTTAAATTCATAGCGTCATTCAAAAAATCGCCACTTAAAAAACTTGAAGCCGCGACAATGTTAACTAGGAGACAAATATAAAAAAAGAATAGGTTAAGGCTTACTAAGCTTAGTCAATGGTATCGATTCAAAAATTTTTAAATTTTTGGCCCAAGTTCCCTCGGCTTAGAATTCCAATGAGGTTCATGTATTCGATTTTCCGACCTCTGGGACTGGTTCACATAGAAGTGACCTGTGACAACGTGTTTCGTGTCCGTTTACACCGTTACTTCGTCACTTGCTGCATCGTTGTAAATGTATTGTCACTTGTCACTTATCTTTTGTCACTCCAGTTTGAAGTAGGCTTTAGATCAACAAAGCTATTGTACGTTTTTTGGGGCAAACAAAAAATAATTTAAACTATTTTTGTTTTATTGATTACTTACAATTAAAATTGTCTTTTTTTAAGTAAAAAGCAATATAGTTTTTAGGCGATTTTAAAACTTGATTGTTTTCCACTCAAACTGTTTAATATTGTGGATTTTCTGTTTATTTAAGATCTGTTACAAATTACAATGTTGTTCGTTTTTCTTTACAAAGTTTTTACTGTGCGCGACTGAATAAAATTTCTTTCCAACATTTTTAAACGACCAAAAATTATTAGACGTATTGTTAATTTCTGCTTAAAACTTTTGCAACAAAAGCGAATTGGATTTACATGTAAAATAGATATTGTTTAAATGTACCTGTTGAATTTTTTAATTAGATACTTTTTCAATGTAAAATATATTATGTTTATTTGAGTAGCCATATCGAATTTTAAATTAAATTAAATCATTTTTATTTTCAGCCAAGAGAAAATTTTATAACCTATAAATATTTATGTCTAAAAGCTTTAACGTGCAATTAGTGTCAATAAAAGTTTCGCAATTAATGTCAATAAAACTTTCAACTCTATAGCCTAATGAAACAAAAATTGCCTATATTACGGAACGAAAGCTTGAAACGCACTTTTCGATACCTCGTGTATTATGTAACTAATATTGAATTGTTAAATGCGTATGTATATGTCTTTAAATAGATTTAGAGTATATTATATAGGCGACTATATAAAATTCACCTCATGTCGTAGCGCTTTTGAAATTTCTCGATTTATTTTTAATATGTTAGTAAATTAGTTAGGT